>CM039515.1:13122549-13175049 GCA_022432975.1 Begonia masoniana
TAGCTAAAACAAATATTAATGGCAAAGAAGCTCAAAACCCAAAAAACTAGTTTTTCTTATCAAAATTGAAACTCACAATTTGGTTCGATTTCATTTGGATAATTACCACTTTAAACTAGGGGTGGACAGAATCGGCCTGAAACTAACAGACCGAACCGAACCACCGTTTCATGTCGGTTCCTGGTGTCATGGTGTGGAGACCCAGCCCGTTACGTATCACCGTCAGCCCGGCCTACGGACGCACTGCCATCGATCGTTGGGTCTTACTCATCTAGCTCAAGTGGTACCAGCACTTGTAACCCATGGATTATAGCTTTGAAGTCTTAGGTTCGAGTTCTGGAGAAGATAAAAACTCTCTTTCAAGGGGGAGAAGGTCATGAGTGAGACCCAACAGTCGATCGCGGTGCGTCCGCAGGCCGGGCTAACGGCGATATGTAATGGGCTGGGTCTCCACATATGGAACAGGTCTCGATTCCATGGATTGAGGAACCGAGAACCGCGATCCGGTCTACGGTTCCCAATTCAAGAACCAAACTTTTCCCATGGGAGTACCGACCCATGGGTCAGCCTGGAAAAAGCGGGTTATCCGACCTATGGGTCGGATAACCTAGGGCACTCAGCAGTGCATTTCACTCTTCAGCTGCTTCAGAATTCTGAAATCTGAAGAACCGAGAACCTCCCGAGTCCTGACTCTCTATCGACTCTCTCTCTCGACTCACGACTCTCGACTCCCGTAGTCACACAGTTACCGGCAACACTTGAAACTCATGTGCAATTGTAGCACCCGGTTTCATTGAGCCAACTTACTTTGTTAACAAGTAGTGAATGTTTTATAGATGAAATTGAAAGAAATTAGTGATTAGGCTAATGAGTGACTAGGCGAGGGCATAATGGTAAATTGAGATATAAAGTGGATAACCTATTTAAGGAATGAGGTTCTGCGTTTAATGCACAGTAGCCGCCACCCTATTTCCATTTCCCTTCGTTTGATTTTCAGCTCAGCTCAGCAGACTTCCTCCTGACATTTTCCTCTCTGATTTTTTCCATTCTAAGTGAGTTTTGTTTCACTTTACTTGCTGTTTTAGTGATTAGATGATAGAGAGATTGTAGGGGAGTGTTCGTGAATGCTATGAGTGAGAGTTAATTTCGATTTTTGGGGTGAACCAGGAATGCTCGACGAACAGGACTTCCAACTAGTTTCCCTAAGATTTCTAAATAGTTTAGAATGAAGTTTAGTAATGCGGTGCTCTGTTTATAATTATAGGTGAGCAGACTTCCGAAGTAGCTTACAACCAAACAATCTCCAGGATACCAGGTAAGTAGAGTATGTGTGTGTCTTCGGGCCTACATCACAAAACAGTAAGTTTATGCATGTTTTGTGCGTTTTCAGTTTGTCATGTATCATGTTTTGAAAGTATACGAAAATAAATTTAAATGCATAGTGGCATTGTGAGGATTGAACCGATTGAAACAAAACAGTTGTTAAGGGAACTAATCTGCCCCTTAATCGAGAGAGAGGATGCATAATTTTGGGAAAATTGATCCAACTCCCAATTTTACAGGGGGATCTGAACAGTTGTTAAGGGAACTAATCCGCCTCTTAATCAAGAGAGAGAATGTATGACTTTGGTAGAAGTGATCCAACTCCCAATTTCACAGGGGGATCAGACCAGAAACGAATGCATATGCAACAGAGATGTGAAAGTAGAAACTGCATGTCTAGGAATTTTGTTTCAGCATTCCATTTCATTATTGCTTTACTTACTTAGCATTAGACTAATAGATGAGTTTTGTGATGTAGGTGAAGAAGTGACAACAGGTGTGTTCTCTGAGTTTGCTGAGAACTAGGCAGGTTGGAGGGGTGCATTCATGCACCGATCTGGCAACTGATATGGCGGTTTAACTGGTGTCAGTAGATGAGAAGGTTTAGTAAACCATGATTCCATTTAAGTATGTTGAGAGTTTTTATGACGGTGGTAGTTTTAATGTTTTTGAATACATTTTGAGACTTTTCTGTTAATGATACTCTGTTGTTTTTAATAGTAGTTTTACCAAATTTTGGAGTAATGCACGGATTTAAATAGTTTTGAATGATTTTTAGTAAAATGCTCAAGTCCTTTTGGTAGTCGGAGTTTTCTTTGTTTAGAGTGAAATTGTTTGCTATGCTGTTTCTGTTGAGTGTTTCTAATCTATCGGTAGATGATGTCTATCGGTAGATGTTGAGTATTTTTGATCTATAGGTAGACGATGTTTATCGGTAGATGTTGAGTGTAATATCTATCGGTAGATGTAGTCCATCAGTAAAAGTCGAGAGTTTTGTCTATCGGTGGTTGTAGTCCACTGGTGGATGTTGAGGGTTATCGTCTATCGGTGGATGTTGTCCATCGGTGGATGTGAGTAAAGGAATTTGTCGTTTTGTGACCGGGTGATGTCGAGTATTATATCTATCAGAAGATGTAATGTGACGACCCCAAACCCGAGCCTGATCCGTCACGAGACTAGACATATCATTCACTGGGACTTTACATTTTTTTTTCGACTTTTTAAAACTCATGGACATTTAAAGTGGAAGACTTAAAATAAAATAAAATAAAATAAAATAAAAAAATAAAATGAATAAACATAAATTGGAAATCATACAGTGGAAGATTTACAGTAGAAATCATACAGTGGAAGACATATGGATGACAAGGGTGGATGACAGGGGTGGATAACATGTGTGGATGATATGAACAGGATGACAGGAGCGGATGATATGAACAGGAAGACAGGAGCGGATGATATGGACAGGAAATGTAACGCCCCGAGTTATCTGAACCCGGTTTGTTACACAAAAGTTCGTACATGACTAAGAAATCTCAACTGTATTATTTTTTTTTTTAAAACTTTGCTCAACATTCAACATTTGACATAAGCTAAAGTCTCAAAACATTTAAAACTTGCAGCGGAAATCTTTTGGACAACAATAGAGTTAAACAAAACTATGAACATTGTTTGAAATGTAAGAGATAAACGGCTAAAAAGAAATAGAGGTTTAAATCGTGAAACACTTGGGAAGTCGCAGAAGTCAAACGCATCTGCCGATGGATAAAGTCAATGGAAGAAGCAGAAACAGCAAATAGAAGGCTTCTGCCCATGACGTGGACCAGAAGAGTTGGAAACAAAAGACATCTCTCGGTGGACTGCATCTACCGATGACGTCAGTCGGATAAATCAATTATCCAACATCAACCGATCGCAAAACGACAAGTTTTGCGACTAGTATCTACCGACGACAAAACGACAAAAATCTCTCATTCCCTTCTTCCGATAGAATAAACTGCATATACCGATCACTAAACGACAAAGCATAATACCCACTCATACCGGTAGTGCAAAATCTACATCTTCCGATAGAATTAAACCTACATCATCCGATGGCTTTTCTGAAGACATCTTCCGATAGAATTAAACCTACATCATCCGATGGCTTTTCTGAAGACATCTTCCGATAGAATTAAACCTACATCATCCGATTGATTAAACTATATGTACCGATGACTTTATTGAGACATCATCCGATGACTTTACTGAAGACATCTTCCGATAGACCACAGAGCAACATTTTAACTACTCCTTGCTATACAAACACAACTCTAACTACAGAAAGGAATTTACTTACTCCACTGAAAATCATTCAGAAACAATTCAAACCCAAGCATTACTCAAAATCCAGTAAGTACCAACATCAAATCCCAACAGAATACTACTATCAGAAAAAAAATCTCAAAACGTATTCAAAATATTAAAAACCACTACTGTCATGAAACTCAACATACTTAAATTGAAACATTGTCAACTAAACCTTCACACCAACAGACATCAGTTAAACCGCCTCATCAATTTACCAGGCCGAAACATGAATGCACTCCTCCAACCATGCTAATCATCTGTGCACTCAGGAAAATCACCTGCAGTATCCTCAACACCTACATCACAAAACTCATCTATTAGCCTAATGCTAAGTAAGTAAAGCAGTAATGAATGAAATGCTGAAACATGAATTTCTAAACATGCAATTTCTACTTTCTCATCTCAGTTGCATTCACATACGTTCATAAACTGATCTGATCCCTCGGTTCCCTTGGGAAGTGGATCAATTTTCCCAATGTTATACATCCTCTACTCGATTAAGGGGCGGATGAATTCCCTTAATAGCTGATCTGATCCCTCTGTTCCCTTGGGACTGGGATCAATCCTCCCAATGTTATAAATCCCTTCATAAGTTAAGGGGTGGATTAGTTCCCTTAATAGTTTGTCTGTCACATTCAGTTCATGCCTTACCATCCTTACATGGAAATTCATTTTCGTAATCTTTCAAAAACATGATACATGACATACAAAAATCATTCACAAGATACATAACCCTACTGTTTTGTGATGTAGGCCCGAAGGCACATGCATACTTTACTTACCGGGCTTCTGGAAATTGTCTGGTCGCTAGCTACTTCGAAAATCTGCTCACCTAAGTTCATAATAGAATATAAATCAAAACTCCACTAAACCTCACCAAGAATCAAACAGTGGTTTGAGGAATCCAGTTAGAAATTCTACTACCCGAGCATTCCCCCTTTATTACTAAAACCCGAATCTGCGCTCAATCTCAGCATCCTCAAAATCCTCACATTGTACCCCTTCAGGTATTTAACCACTATATCATAAGAGAAATGGGGAAAACTTACCTAAGTCGAAGGAGAATCGGGCGAGGAAAATCGCCTAGAGAGCTCGGCTGCTTGAGCTGAAAACCCGAAGAGAAAGGTATGAAATGGTGGCGGCTACAATGCATTAAACCCAATCCCTCTTTCCTGAAATACGTTATCCACTTTTAAAAATGTAATTTACTCTAATGCCCTTGTCTAGTCTAATCATTCAATAACCCTACTTGAATTATTGACTAATAAAGTGTATACCACTAATAATAAAAGAGCTGGTTCGATAGAACCGGGTGTTACAGGAAGACATGAGCGGATGATATGGACAGGATGACAGGAGCGGATGATATGGACAGAAAGACAGGAACGGATGATATGGACAGGAAGACAGGAGCGGATGATATGGACAGGAAGACAGTTTTCACAGGAAGACATATAAAAAAAAAAAAACAGAAGACATGAAAACAGAGGGGATAAAATCTTCAAACCCCCAAAACCCGATTCAAAACGAAGTTTAAAAAAAAAACATACTTGACAACATGAAAGAGATTCGAGAAAACAAACTGCATGGATAGCTCTAAAACTCGAGACAATCCATGCACACCCTAAAAGGAAAAGATTCCAAACAGTTCCAGAATATTTCAAAATATACAATCAACTAAGA
The DNA here is from genome assembly GCA_022432975.1 of Begonia masoniana. Classification (NCBI taxonomy): domain Eukaryota; kingdom Viridiplantae; phylum Streptophyta; class Magnoliopsida; order Cucurbitales; family Begoniaceae; genus Begonia; species Begonia masoniana. The sequence continues at coordinate 13,127,905 of CM039515.1, forward strand.
CAAAGGTTTAAAAACACAAACACAATACCTATGCTTTGTTTTAAAATCTCAGAAGCAGTACGTAACTTGACATGCATTTCCAAAATTCGCCAAACAGGGGTTTTAAAACATAAACACAATTTTATACAGCGTTTTAAGATTTCAAAAAAACTGTACAGGATTGGACATAACTTTTAAAAATACATTTTTCACAGCATTAATTTTTGTTTGACTGCAGCAACCACACCCCCGAGCTCAGTCCGCCAACTTCCCCAACTCATCACCTTGAGACACAGAGTCCTCATCTAGAGGATCCATACCTACAACATGAGTTCAACTATGAGCCTAGAGCTCAGTAAGAACATGAAATGCGATGATGCATATGCTGTGCATGAACATTTTCAAATATAGGAACATTACATTACATTACATTACGTTTCACTGGACAGGAAGGTATAAGTGGGAGGAAGAGCTGGCGCAACAGGAATACATGCCACAACAGGACATAACAGGAGTACATGACAGGATGCCAGTCCTCGTCCACACTTAACCATACATTTCATTACAGGATTTTATCTTTCTTAACTTCAAATTCGGTGCTAAAAAAAACATTTGCAGGGTTTTTCAGAAAAACGTAAATGCATGAACAGGCATGATGCTTAAACTCAACATATACAGGTGACAGAATAAAAACTACGGGAAACAGAACACAAAGAACACATTTAAGTTAAAGCATAACCTACGACCTAACTACCCGAACCAAAACCTAGTGTCTCATTGCTGTAGGGCCTTAAGGGCCAACTTATATGCATGAACTTGCCTGCTGTCCGTGAGTTGCAAGCTTTGTTCGTCTCGGTAAGTCTCAAACCTTTAATGGAGAAATGGAAGAAAACTCGAGAAGAGAGAAAACAGAAAAGAGAAAGAAGAGAAACAGAGAAGTGTTTGTCGTAGGAGGGAAGGGAAGAGAGGAAGAGAGGTTGTATGGCTTCCTCAACAAGTTTGGATACTTGGCATCCAACCAATGGTTCCCTCATACCTTAATTCCTACCTAAACTGCCCCTCCATTATTTTCTAACTAAGTGACTTGTTTTGGTTACTCTCAGTTTGGTTTTCCACTAACATCTCAACACATAATCTAATAAATCCGAGCATAAAAAAATAAAAACCGTAACACTGAAAAATCTCGGGTATTACATTCTACCCACCTTAACAGAAATTTTGTCCCCAAAATTTGCTTGGACATAATGGTCTCTCAACCCCTTTTACCCTCTCATCATTTCTAGAAAATCCTATACATAATAACAGACTTAACTTAATAAACAAAACGGGTACAGAATCTTAAACACTTACAGTTGGTAGAGTGATCTCACGTGGCGGGTTGCGCAGTCAGACATTTCACAGAATCAATTTTAAAACTTTGTTCTCTCTGATACCATTTCTGTGACGACCCCAAACCTGAGCCCGAGCCGTCACGAGACTAGACATATCATTCACTAGGACTTTACATTTTTTTTTCGACTTTTTAAAACTCATGGACATTTAAAGTGGAAGACTTAAAATAAAATAAAATAAAAATAAATAAAAAAAATAAAATGAATAAACATAAACTGGAAATCATACAGTGGAAGACTTACAGTAGAAATCATACAGTGGATGACAAGGGTGGATAACAGGGGTGGATAACATGGGTGGATGATATGAACAAGATGACAGGAGCGGATGATAGGAACAGGAAGACAGGAGCGGATGATATGGACAGGATGACAGGAGCGGATGATATGGACAGGAAGACAGGAGCGGATGATATGGACAGGAAGACAGGAGCGGATGATATGGACAGGAAGACAGGAGCGGATGATATGGACAGGAATACAGGAGCGGATGATATGGACAGGAAGACAGGAGCGGATGATATGAACAGGATGACAGGAGCGGATGATATGAAATGGATGACAGGAGCAGATGATATGGACAGGAAGACAGGAGCGGATGATATGAAATGGATGACAGGAGCGGATGATATGGACAGGATGACAGGAGCGGATGATATGGACAGGATGACAGGAGCGGATGATATGGACAGGATGACAGGAGCGGATGATATGAACAAGATGACAGGAGCGGATGATATGAACAGGAAGACAGGAGCGGATGATATGGACAGGAAGACAGGAGCGGATGATATGGACAGGAAGACAGGAGCGGATGATATGGACAGGATGACAGGAGCAGGAAAGAAGGGATGATGGACAGGAATACAGGAGCGGATGATATGGACAGGAAGACAGGAGCGGATGATATGGACAGGATGACAGGAGCGGATGATATGGACAGGATGACAGGAGCGGATGATATGGACAGGAAGACAGGAGTGGATGATATGGACAGAAAGACAGGAGCGGATGATATGGACAGGAAGACAGTTTTCACAAGAAGACATAAAAAAAAAAAAAACAGAAGACATGAAAACAGAGGGCATAAAATCTTCAAACCCCCAAAACCCGATTCAAAACGAAGTTTTAAAAAAAAAACATACTTGACAACATGACAGAGATTCGAGAAAACAAACTGCATGGATAGCTCTAAAACTCGAGACAATCCATGCACACCCTAAAAGGAAAAGATTCCAAACAGTTCCAGAATATTTCAAAATATACAATCAACTGAGACAGAGGTTTAAAAACACAAATACAATACCTATGCATTGTTTTAAAATCTTAGAAGCAGTACGTAACTTGACATGCATTTCCAGAATTCACCAAACAGGGGTTTTAAAACATAAACACAATTTTATACATCGTTTTAAGAATTCAAAAAAACTGTACAGGATTGGACATAACTTTTAAAAATATATTTTTTACAGCATTAATTTTTGTCTGACTGCAGCAACCACACCCCCGAGCTCAGTCCACCAACTTCTCCAACTCATCACCTTGAGGCACAGAGTCCTCATCTGGAGGATCCATACCTACAACATTAGTTCAACTATGAGCCTAGAGCTCAGTAAGAACATGAAATGCGATGATGCATATGTTGTGCATGAACATTTTCAAATACAGGAACATTGCATTACATTATATTACGTTTCACTGGACAGGAAGGTATAAGTGGGAGGAAGAGCTGGCGTAACAGGAGTACATGCCACAACAGGACATAACAGGAGTACATGACAGGATGTCAGTCCTCGTCCACACTTAACCATACATTTCATTACAGGATTTTATCTTTCTTAACTTCAAATCCGGTGCTAAAAAAAAACATTTGCAGGGTTTTCCAGAAAAATGTGAATGCATGAACATGCATGATGCTTAAACTCAACATATACAGGTGACAGAATAAAAACTACGGGAAACAAAACACAAAGAATACATTTAAGTTAAAGTATAACCTACGACCTAACTACCCGAACCAAAACCTAATGTTTCCTTGCTGTAGGGCCTTAAGGGCCAACTTATATGCATGAACTTACCTGCTGTCCGTGAGTTGCAAGCTTTGTTCGTCTCGGTAAGTCTCAAACCTTTAATGGAGAAATGGAAGAAAACTCGAGAAGAGAGAAAACAGAAAAGAGAAAGAAGAGAAACAGTCTTGCTCAATTTGAAAAAATACCAAAAATGATGGGAGGAACGGTTATCGAATCGGAACCGGACCAAATTTTTGGTTCGATTCTGGTTCGGTACCGATCTCGCCAGGGGCTAGTTCCAATTCTTGACAGAAAAATCCCGAACCGTGCTCACCCCTACTTTAAACCTTAAACTATAGGGTTTTTTTAACCTCAACCTTAAAGTATTAATCGTAACGTTCCAAATCTTAAACTATAAAAAAACTAACAAATCCAACCCTGGAGGACGGCCGATCACCGTCCGTTCTCAAATTTTTGCTGTAAAACGGACGAACTCGTCAAACCACAGTCCATCTGTTCTATATAACGAACGGACTCTGTGAAACCACGGTCCGTCCGTTTCATTTTTTTGACATAGAGGGTCCGCACTCTTAATAACACCGTCCGTCCGTTCTTGACAGGACTACGTGGCGCTCGACACGTCGGCTCGGATGCACGCTGGGGGTGTAGACTTCCCGTTATACGTGCGCTGCACTGGGTGGAGTTACCGTCGGTCTGTTCTGTTTTATGTATTTAATAAACGAACTCATGTTGGATCATCAGGAAGGAAACAGATGGACTCGTTCTGAATGGGTCCGTCTGTTTTCCAATAGAGGACGCACTCGTAGATAGAGAGTTGTCCGTTGTCAAAATTAGGCAGAGAACGGAGGGCACCACTCGCATAACGTGCTTCCGTTGTTAAAATTATCGCGAGAACAGAGGACCACTACCCTCACAGAGTGCGTCCGTTCTCGCAATTATATCAGAACAGAGGGCTTTCCTGACGTTCAGTTCTCGCCATTTCCCGAGCAAAAACTAACATTTCTCTCACACCTCTTGCAAAAATGGGGCAATTTGTTGAAAAACATAACCGGTGCCGATCAATCGTTAAATCGCCACTTTTGTTGAACGGACAGACTCGTGCTAAACTAGTGCGTCCGTTTCCCCTCTGCTCTAATATAAAATCAGGGGAACGGACGCACTACCAAACTAACGTGCATTCATTCTGCCGATTTAATCAGAAACATAGGCCTGATATGGGGAAACAGACGCACTTGTTTATAACGAGTCTGTCTGTTCCCCCAACCTACCATTTTGGTTAGTCACCTTTCACTTTTAATATAAAGTATCAAATTTTACAATTTATAAGAAATCTTGATATGACATAGTTTATTTTTAAATTATATTATTTAAGTCGACCGTATATTAAATTGTATTTTAATTGAATTATTCTAATTTTAAATATCACGTACGTTAAAAAGTATAATTTAGTGAAAAAAATTAAAAAATTAGACAGAGTTTTCTCTGTTTTATGACTTTTTCATAACTAGTATCATCCTGCATATTCAAATAATCAAACAATTTCAAAATTTTGCATCAAACTAAAGTACATAAAACTAATACATATCAAATTAAATTACACCACACTAAAATACATAAAATAAATTACAAAACTAATGTACATCAAATTAAATTACACCACACTAAAATGCATAAAATAAATTACAAAACATAAACTATGATTAGGCATCGTCGTCATCGCCTACCATCGATTGGACTTCCTTGTCATTGCCTGCCATTAGTTGGGCATCGACGTCATCGCCTGACATCGGTTGGGCATCAGCGTCATCGCCCGAAATCGGTTGGGCATCGTCGTTGCCTACCCCCATCCAATCCAGGAGGATTTGCCGCGCAGCTCTCTGGTAGTCCATCATCCCTTTATGGATGTTCATTATCTCTATAAGGTAGTTCATCATCTCTATATGGGACTCTGCATGTCTCAATTCTGTTCGCGAGAGAATTGACTCTTAGTCTTACCAGCCCCTTGGAGCGCTGGGACCGCCGTGGGTTTCTCAATATGAATATCATCGTGGGAAGCCCCCTCCTCTACCCTCAACATCCAGATCCCATTTGTTTCAATGATGCCTATCCGAACCAAATGAATCTTACCAGATACATCACCGGCCCACTGAGATCTCATCTACTCTCCAGACGGTAACTGAATCTCAAAACACTTTACAATCTTCTGAATTAAAACACCGTAGGGCAAATTCTTTATGCGTGTCCTCTCCATCTCATACATGTGACTTAAAATCACAAATTCGGGGTCAAACATCCTACCGATGTACAGCTTCTCCATAACATAGAGATCCATGAAGTTAATGTAACACCCGAGTTTTTTTCGGGTTTCCGCTCCAAGGCTATTTTCGTAAATAAGTAAATTAGGTCCGTTTTGCGGGTGGATAGTTTTATTAGGACCCTAGAAATTTACAGGAATTTTTAGAGGAATAAGTGAAATTTTAGAAACCCAAATCGAAAAGAGTAATGCTAGAGTTCCCGTTTTACCCTTTTAGTATGTTAATTCGTAAAAATAGCAAAATAAGTCCGTTTTGGAAACGGTGAGTTTTGTTAGAACTCTGAGATTAAATTGGAATATTTGCAGAAATAAGGAAATTGCAGAGAAACCGAATTGATAGACTAATTAAAGAGTTAAGCATAAAATTGATGGAGGGGCATTTAAGTAATTTGGTAAGTAAATAAAATTATAATTTTATTTATAATTTTTATAAAACAATGGAATGGCTTCACGAGGAAGCCATTCCCCTGCCGAGCTCCCGACGCCGAGAGAGAAGGGAGACGCGCGATCCTCCGACGTCCAACCCCGACGTTTTCCGGCCAGAAGACGTCGGCGACTCCAGGGCTGCTGTTTCCGGCCATCTCCGCGCGAAACCCGACCGGTATGGCTAGTTGTTCTCCTCCTTTCGGTTCGGTTTAGGGCTGTGCGTGACGAGCTCGATTGAGCTCCGATCGCCGGCCGTTTTTGGTTGCTTTCAACGTTGCATTGCCGAGCTTAATGCCGGCGTAGGTCGCCGAGCAGCATGGTGCTCGGATTGTGCTGGAAACAGGGGACCCGAATTAGGGCTTAGGGTTTTCTTAATTGGAAATTTCGATTTTTGGTTAGATTATTCTAATTGAGGGTAGATGTAGTCGATTGGTGATGAAATAGGTGGAATTTGATGAAAAATTAGAAAAGAGAAATTTTGGTAAAAGGGGCAGAATCGGGTTTCTGCTAAATTGACCTAGCTCCGGTCATTTGTTTTAAAATTCCTTTTGGCATATTAAAATAGGTTATTAGAGGAGTACGTGGCCGCTGGAATCGTTCGATTTCGATAACCGACGCAAAAGTTACGCGCGTTCGAAGTTTCGGGTCGGTTTTTACCGAACCCAAATTAGTGACCGTTTAATTAAGTTTTAGCTAGAAATCGATGGTATTATGCTTTTAGGCTTATTAGTGATTACACTTGTCGTTATTTAGGTAGATTAAATGAATTGATGATTATTGGTGGATTTAGGTTAAAGTTTGGATATTAGAGATTATTGGAAAACCATTAATGGAGGTTAAGTAAATTGTGAGCACCACGTGCTCGAGGAAATGCCCGAATGGAGGAAATGAAAGTTTTAGGAGAAATTGCTTTAGCTAGGAGCTTAGTTTAAGTTTGAGATTCGTTTATTTAGGATCGATTTTAATGTCCTTTATTTATGAAATGCCTTAGGTGGACACGGCTTTTGGACGGTGCACGGCTTGCTACGGACGCCAGGTAAGTGAGCGTTAGGCTTTCCGGCCACTAAGGCCCTACGTCGTACAATGTTGATGATGTTTGATGTGATGAAAAAGGTGGAAATAGGGGTTGGTAGAAAGGACGGGTAGTTTTAGGTAGTGCTTTAGTGATTTAAGTAGTGCTCGTTTGATAGGTTTTTCCTTACGTATGTTATACCTCATGCATCATGTTTTACTAAAGTGCATACGAACTATTTATGAGCATGTTTTTATGAAAATGTTGAATTAAAGAACGATAATGAATGATGAATGATGAATGTTCTACGGGGCAAGTCACGAATGTACTACGGGGCAAGTCATGAATGTACTACGGGGCAAGTCATGAATGTACTACGGGGCAAGTCACGAATGTACTACGGGGCAAGTCACGAATGTACTACGGGGCAAGTCACGAATGTACTACGGGGCAAGTCATGAATGTACTACGGGGCAAGTCATGAATGTACTACGGGGCAAGAAAACGGTTTAAAAGAAATGAAACGAAAATGTTTTATAAATGTCATGCATATATGAAAAGTTATGTTTAGTACGCTCCTTACTAAGCATTAGGCTTACTGTTTATGTTGTATGATGTAGGTGACAGGTGTGAAGTGAGAGTTCCTCATGATGACAAGGAATAGGTGGTCGATGGGTGGTGCTCGTGGCGACGGGGTGTGTTTTGGCTTGATGATCCGATGGCTTGAATGATGTATGTCGAATGATGTGAGTTAGTTTTGTTGGTTAGTAGGTCTACGTGTAGGTTTAATTTGTGAAAGTATCAAAGTGTTTAAGTATGTAGATTAGAGGTTTTGATAGAAAAATGTATGAACAGTCGAGTTTTGATGTATATGTAGTAGTAGTAGATTGTTTAGAATGTGGAGTTTAAATTTTAGAATTTTACTGGAACTGTTTTGGTATTTTGAACTGTTTGGTTATTTTAAAACAGGTAAGGATACGCTCGATTTTTAGAGCGATCCACGCAGTTTGTTTTCTTGAGTATAGGTTATATTAGTGTTGTGTTTTAATTGATCTTACTTTAATTGTTTTAAATGTTTTATTTGTTTTAAGTTATTAATGGTTTTAGTCTAGTTTTAAATGTTTTAAAAGTCGAAATATTTTACGCTCAAATGTTTAATGTTTAAGTCAAAGTTAGTCCCTAAAGGTTGTTAGAGGTGGGTCAATTGTCTAAGTCCGTTTTCTTTAAAGTGTTAAGTAAAAATGAAAAAGTTTATGAGAAAATACGAGGGCTTAGGTAATAGTTATGTCACGGCAAGTCCGTGGCGGCCCTACGGGGTTGGGGTCGTCACAGTTAACGAGATGTCTATGTCCATGTCGCGGTAGAATGGTGCGTGACACTAGTTATGGAGAACAAGAGCTTTGACATTCAAGTCTCTAGCTCTTGGCTTAACGAATCCCACAATGTCAGAGTTCTAATGAATTTGCCTTATGAACACTGTTCCCTTGGATGTTTAAATAAAATGGTTGTTCCGGGAGGCATGGTAGTATCTATACACCCCCTACTCTGGCAAACCCGATCAACTCATTGACCGTCTTTAGAGTAACCACAATCTCCGTACCCAATATGTACGTCTTAATAATTCCTAACCTCCCGGTAAAGTTCATGTTCGCATAGAATAGGCAAACAATTCGGTTACAGCTTTTGCCCTGCAAACTTTACACCCCCTGCAGGCCGATTTCGTCGAATATCTCCTTGATTTCCAAGGACTCCCAACCTTTAAAGTCCATTGTCTTCGAATGCATAATCAAGCAATGTAACAAATCCAGCTCAAACTGCTCGCGACAAACGTGACTGCGAAATTCATTGGACAAAAACTCTGGCCGATTTGATGGTGGTGGTGGCGGCCTCTCTGGCCGGTTTGATGGTCTGGCTTGTGAAGCCGTTGAAGGTGCTCGACGTTCTGGAGGCCCACCCTTTGGTCGAACAACCAATCTCTCAGTCATTTGTGAATTGGGAATTTTTGGATTTTTAGGGCTCGGGCTCGGATTTGTGAGGATCGTTGGATAAAAATCAAAGGAAACAACTCTGAATCAAGAAAGCAATAATCTGGTGCATTTTTCGGTTGATTTTCTGCAAAAAATTTGCAAGAGGTTCGAGAGAAATTGTCAATTTCGGCGAGGAGAATGCAATACTGAACGTCAGAAAAGCCTTATTTTTGATATAATCGCGAGAACGGACGCACGTTGTGCGGGTGGCCCTCTGTTCTCGCACTAATTTTGACAACGAACACACTCTCTATCTACAAGTGCGTCCTCTGTAGGACAATGGACGAACTCGTTCAGAACAAGTCCGTCAGTTTCCTTGCTAGTGATCCAACGTGCGTCCGTTTATTAAACACGTAAAACAGAACAAACGGACGGTGGTTCCACCCCGTACAGTGCACGTACAACGGGGGGTCTACACCTCCGTTATATAGAACGGACGGACTTTGGTTTGACGAGTCCGTCCGTTCTATGGCAAAAAATTGAGAACGGAAGGTAATCGGCTGTTTGCCAGGATTGGATTTGTTAATTTTTTGATAGTTTAAGATTGAAACTTTAATATTGAGGTTAAAAAAACAAGTGGTAATTACCTATTTCATTTTTCATGAAATTTTGGTGGCTGGTTTGGTTTGGTCGAACACGAAATAAGCCCAAATGCAACTCCTTCCTCAACTTGATAAGAAAGTTGAGGCAGTTATTATGTGCAAAATAAGTTTGGAATTTATAATTTTCTAAAATTTCACAATTCCAACTATAATGGAGGTAGAGATGTTAAACGAGCGGGCCGAACCGAGCCTAGAAAGGCTCGACTCACCAAGCCTAATAAGTCGAGTCTAACGAGCCTGCCGACCTAACGAGCTGACTCTAAAAAGTTTCCAACTCGAACCGACTCGCGAGTCACGAGCCTAACGAGTTGATTCGAGTCGGCCCAACGAGCCTAACAAGCCGAGCTTACATAAATAAAATTATTTTATATAAATATATTATATAAATTTTGTCAATCCAATATTTTGCAAAATCATACATTATATAAAATTATACATTATATAATATTTTATTAATACATTATACAATAATTTTATTAATACATTATACATGCATAACAAAAAATAGGAGGAATGTCAATCCAATATTTTTTAAATTTTGTTCCATTTTATTAAGTATATCTATAAATTCATCTATTTGTCGATATTGTGCAAAATTACCCGTTAAGTTTATAAAAAATGGGAGAACAAAATGAGAAGTGCGATAATAAATTCTCGAACATTCATTTGTAGCATCATAAAATGGTTTTAAAAAATCAAGAAATATATGAGCTACATCGCAACTAGATTTATCAAGATTAATGCTTGGTGTTTTCTCATTAATAAAAGCACAAATAACTTGTCAATATTACCTAGCATTTTTCAGCTTTAAATAAGTATAATTCCACCTATTATCTACATCGATTTTTTAATTTTCATGATTTAAGTTGGACAGCTTTACGAAAATCTCTATATTTTTGTTGCCTCGAATTAGATCTAATTAATTCAATATAAGGTGAAATATATCTCATACTATTTTTAACAACTAAATTTAAAATATGACAAACACATCTCATATGGAAAAACGAATCGTGCGTAGTATCTAATTGAAAATAACTTTTAAAATGAAAAATAGCAACATAGTTAGCACTAGCATTTTCAAGTGTTATGCTAAATATTCTATATCGAATAGAATATTCTTGCAATATCGTTACAATATATCTATAAATAATAATACAAGTGTGAGGATATTAACAATTACGAAATCTTAAAATTCTTTTATTTAATTGTCAAGAGTCATCAATAAAATGAGAAGTTACAACGACATAGCCTATAGAATTACGTGCACTCCATAAATCAGAGGTGATACAAATAGACATTGTGTAATGACCTAGACACTGTACCCGTATTTCCCGTTCTATATATGTATATATATATTTTTTTTTATCTCTAAACTTTAAATAAACTCCAGGCGGAAACTAAGTCGGAATTGAAATCGTTAGCATTGTTTGTAAACCGTTTAAAACCAAACTTAAAACAATTAAGATAAAACTATTTAAAACAATTAAAACAATTAAATAAAACTTAATTTAGAAACTATTTACAAGTAAAACAAAGGGGAGGGCATAATTGGCATTCTGCCAAAAAAAGAAAAGCAGCGACCAATCGCTGCGTATTGCAGCGCTCGGTCGCTGCAATGTGCAGCGCTCGATCGCTGCAGTTGCAGCGACTGATCGCTACATTAAGGCGCCCAGTCGCCTTTGCTTCTCTATAAAATGCTCTATGGAATTCCAGAGAGCAAACACTTAATTAACACTCTCTGGAATTCGATTCCAGAGAGCAAACCTCCCATGCGTAACACCATTTATCAACAATAACAACAATCAACTTAAAACTTAAACTCAACCAACTTACATCGGACTTTGTGAAATCCAACTGCGTGAATAGCTCTAAAAACCGAGCATATCCGTAACAATCCTAAAACCATTCAAAGCATTTTCATAACATTTAACCAAAAACATTTGAAACATCAAACGTATTATCTAACCCCTAACCAGAACCAAGCATCCTAAAATGTTCTATACAACTATCAGTCCAAAACATCTCAATAACCCCAAAATCTATACATACTTCCCCACGGGTCGGTTGAGCATCGACTGCGCCAACACACTGCCGCGAGCATCCTTCGTCAACTGCATCACTCCTCAGGTCAAGGGATCTCATCCTCACCTGCCTCAATGTCACCTACACCATACAGACACCTATGAGATAAAAATCTCAGTAAGCTCTTAAATGAAAATGCGTGCTATGCATATGCTGTTCATAAACCATTCAGTCATTTTACCTTTTCGTTTCCCTTTTTGTTTACCTTTTCGTTATCCTTTTCGTTAGTCTTTCTTTACCTTTTCGTTTCCTTTACCTTGTACTTTTCGTTCCCTTTTCGTTTCCCTTTTCGTTTACCTTTTCGTTTCCTTTTCGTTACCTTTTCGTTTCCCTTTTCGTTAACCTTTTCATTTTCCTTTTCGTTACCTTTTCGTTTCCTTTTCGTTTACCTTTTCGTTTCCCTTTCCGTTAACCTTTTCGTTTTCCTTTTCGTTAACCTTTTCGTTTACCTTTTCGTTTCCCTTTTCGTTTACCTTTTCGTTATCCTTTTCATTTACCTTTTCGTTTCCCTTTTCGTTAACCTTCGTTTTCCTTTCGTTAACCTTTTCATTTACCTTTTGTTTCCCTTTTCGTTAACCTTTTTGTTTCCCTTTTCGTTTCCTTTTCGTTACCTTTTCGTTTACCTTTTCGTTTCCCTTTTCGTTAACCTTTTCGTTTTCCTTTTCGTTTACCTTTTCGTTTCCTTTCGTTCCCTTTTCGTTTCCCTTTTCGTTATCCTTTTCGTTAGTCTTTTCGTTACCTTTTCGTTTCCCTTTTCGTTAACCTTTTCGTTTCCTTTTCGTTACCTTTTCGTTTACCTTTTCGTTTACCTTTTCGTTTCCCTTTTCGTTAACCTTTTCGTTTTCCTTTTCGTTAACCTTTTCGTTTCCTTTTCGTTACCTTTTCGTTTCCCTTTTCGTTAACCTTTTCGTTTCCTTTCGTTAACCTTTTCGTTTACCTTTTCGTTTCCCTTTTCGTTACCTTTTCGTATCCTTTTCATTTACCTTTTCGTTTCCTTTTCGTTTACCTTTTCGTTTCCCTTTTCGTTAACCTTTTCATTTACCTTTTGTTTACCTTTTCGTTTACCTTTTCGTTTCCTTTTCGTTTACCTTTTCGTTTACCTTTTCGTTTCCTTTCGTTAACCTTTTCGTTTTCCTTTTCGTTTCCTTTCGTTCCCTTTTCGTTTCCCTTTTCGTTTCCCTTTTCGTTATCCTTTTCGTTAGTCTTTTCATTTACCTTTTCGTTTTCCTTTTCCGTTAACCTTTTCGTTTTCCCTTTCGTTAACCTTTTCATTTTCCTTTTCGTTATCATGATGCATGAACAATTCATATCATAAAGTAAACAACCACATATATACCATCAAGACGATAAACAAACAACATACGTACCATCAAGACGGAAACAACATAATCTATAAAATAACTAGTCCTAACTACCCATTCAAAACAATTTAAATAACGCGTCACCAAAACTCCCCGAGACGACTTTGACTTACAGTGTAGGCCAATTGGCCAGAGAAGATCACGAGAACTTACCTCGTGTCCAAAGCAGGTCAAGCTCCGTCCACGAGCGTTGTTTGTCTGAAGCAAAACACAATATCGACGTTAAAACTAATTTAAGCTTCTAAACGTCCACATTAACAAAACCTTAACTAAAGAATTTTCTTAAAACTTCTAACTTAATTATTCGAAGCATATCGATGAACAATTTACGATCGATACCTCGAAACTACAATTTACGAGTTTTTCCCTAAAACCCGAAAATTCTCAAATTCTAATATTCGTCCAAAATCAATTAAATTCGTCCAATAACGTCCAATATATTTACTATATCCTTAATTACGGCAAACCTATCAATCTCGGACTATAAATCGCGATTTTAAAACGAAACCTAACAAAACGCTAATTGTTCAAGCTCCGTAAAACTCAAAATAAACGTTCTAAAACTATAGATTCATACCTAGGGCGTCGATTGGAGGAGAAAATGCGAAGAAAACAAGACGATTGGAGGACGAATCGGAGGTCGGAACGTCGTGTCGTCGTCGCGGGCAGAGAGAAATCGCGAAGGGGAAGCTCTCTGGTTTCTCACGGCAGAGGAGAAATGTGACAGCCCAAATCCAAACCCGATCGGGGTCCGGGATCGGAGCCATCACTCCGGAACAGTGGACAGAAAACGAGGACTATTATTTTTTCTTTTTTTTTTGAACATTACAGAGCAGACAGAGTGACAGAAGACATGCACTGTCAATGCAAACCTTAGGCATATAATTTTACAGAGAGGGAGGAACTACAGTGAGTAACGAGGTTTCAGAATCACAGAGAGAGAAAACGGAAGCTAATTCAGAACTGAGTTACAGAAGTGAGTGACAGCAGAAGCAAGGAAGAACAGAGAGGGAGTTCTCTGGATTCAAAATCAATACAGAAAGGGCAGTTGAAACCGGACTGTAGGATAACTAACAGAAGGAAATCAGAATACTTGGAACAAAATTAGAAGACATGGAAATCAACAGACTGAAGAAAACAGGGAGACAGAATTAAACTAGACTTTAGACATCTTGAATATCATTCAAGGCGGAATTTGAAGAGTACAAGAAGACCTGTAAAAGAATCTGGATAACAGTTATAAATGGCAGCAGAAAACAGGGGATACAAGTGGAAGACATCGGTAGGAAACTGGCGGAAAAAGACTGTCGGATGATTTAGTTTTGAAGGCAGAAGCAGAAATGACGTCAGGCGATAGAAACGAGGGAATTTGAGATAAAACAGAAAACAATAACGTCATAAAAGAGAAACCAGAAAACAGGAAGCAGAAAAGAAAGAATGCAGGCGGAAGACATGGGCATAACTGGCGAAAGACTATCGGAAGACTGGCGGAAGACTTAAGGACGTCAGCCGGAAGACGAAGTTAAACGGAGCGGAAGAGGTTGGGTGACGTCAGGCGGAAGATGTAGTCGGATGACGTCAGACGGAAGATGTAGTTTAAAAGGGCAGCCGTGGATAAGGCAGGAGTGAACAATGATCAGCGGTGGATTCAGATACGACAAAAGATGAACAGTGCTAATCGGTGGATGTGAACTATAAACAAGAATTGAGTTCACCGGTAGAAACAAACAGTAAACGAAATCGGTAGAAGGAGATGACGTCAGCCGGAAAATGGATGACGTCAACCGGTAGATGCTGAGTAAAATTGAATCGGATGTGTGATGATGTCATCGGAAGATGTGATGACGTCATCGGCAGATATAGGCAGCAGACAGAATCGGCAGGAGGAAAAAGCCTATAACATAACTACTGTTTGGCGGTGGATAAGAACAAGACAAAACGTGTACAGTATCTATCGGTAGATGAAGTTTAGACATAGTTATTAAAGGCAAAACTTACAACTTTTGACAGAGAAAACATATAGACATAGAGCTTAAAAACAGAAGACATAGAAGTTTCAGATCACCAAAACCCGAATCAAAACAAGATTATGAAACATGCCTCACAGATGACAGATTCAAGAAAACAAACTGCATGGATAGCTCTAGAATTCGAGGCTATCCATGCACAACCTGAAAGGAAGAATCCCAGCAGTTCCAGAATGATTTCGACACATTGAAAAACATAAATACAACTGTCAAATACAGAGGTTTCAGAATACACCAACAAAACCTATACATGAATCAAATTTCCAACAAAAATCCAGACAGAGTTTTGAAACAAAACACCAGAGTTCAGCAAAACCTACAGACATAAACTTTACTTAAAAAAAACTGAAACCTCAGAGCAGAAACATGTCTGACTGCAGCAACCACCCCGAGAGCTCAAACCACCAGCTACATCAGATCGTCATTTTGAGGAACAAGGTCCTCAGTTTCGGGTTCAGTACCTACATCAGAGAGTTCACCTATGAGTCTAAAACTCAGTAAGAACATAATACAGATGCAGTGATGCAAAATGCTATGCATGCAGTTTTCAGAAAACAGTGACAGAACAGAACTTTACATTTCAGTGGCAGAGGGGTATAAGTGGGGCTTATAGGGGAACTGGCAAACAGAGGGTGCACTATCAGGCACAGCAGATTTTCAGTCTCCTAGGGAGGGATAAAACCAGAGGGTCCTTGCTAGGGACAATTCATTTTCAGATTCCCAGGGAGGGATAAAACCAGAGGGCCAGTCCCCGTCCCACACTTAACCAATACATTACAGACAGTCAGATTTTATCTTGTTTAGTTTGAAACAGTGTACAGAAAACAGTTTTGCATGAGCTTTCAGAAAATCGTGTATGCATGAACATTCACAGTGCTTACAGTTAATATAGCAGACAACAGAAATAACAGACTATACTGTGAAGCAAAACTATAACATCTCAGAACATAAACTATACTTTTTCTACCCAGAACCACCCGACTGAGACTGAAAACCTAGTACCTCCGTGATGTAGGGCCTTAAGGGCCAACTCTCAGTTATGAACTTACCTGTTTGCGGCAATGCAGTGTACTCGAACGTTCCTGGAGAGTTCGGATCTGTAACATGAATGTACAGAATTTAAACGCTACAAATGCTAACTAATATCATGTTGGAAACGCAGCAAACACACTTAAAACACTTTAGAAAACACACCAACGTGTTTTCATCCAAAACAGTGAGTTTTCACCCAAAACTGAAACCCTAAACTTCGGTAAAAACTCACTTTAAACTTGTCCAAACTTGTTAGCGTTAAAAGACGCTCACCTTTGCTGAAAAAAAAAACGGAGAAATGCTGGAGAAACAAAGTGTGGAAGTTTTGTTTCAATCGCCTAGAAGAGAGAAAACAGAAAGGGGAGGTAGAAGTGAGCTTCACGTAGGAGAAAGAGAAGACATATCTTCTTCAACAAGTTGCCACTTGGCACTCATCCATTGGTTTGCTTCCACCTACCATAATCACTTCCACATTTACCCTTCCATTAGCTTTTAACCTAATTGGCTTGTTTTGATTACACTTAGTTTGGTTTTCCCTCAAACATTCCATCATTTTAACCAAAATATTCATTGTATTAATATAATATTAATCCCGTTTAAACGATCCGGGAAAAACTATTACATGGCAAAAATGCCGGGTGTTACATTCCACCCACCTTAACAGAAATTTTGTCCCCAAAATTTGCTTAAGAGAAGAGGTCCGGATATTGGGCTCTAACATCTTCTTGTCTTTCCCATGTGGCTTCCTCCACGTTGTGATTACGCCATAAAACTTTCACCAACGGGACCACTTTGTTGCGCAACACTTTGTGTAACACCCGACATTTCGGCCAGGTGATTTTCTGACCATTTTCATTGTCACCCTCTTATTTAACCGTTATGATTTAAATTTAATGTTAAGACAAATTTATTACAAGTTGATTAAAACTAGGTTAGGTGGCAGTTTTGTAATTAGAATTGATGGATTAAGTATAAATAGGAAATGGAAACCTTAAACCTCATTTACTACCACTGTAGCCGACATTTCCTCTCGGCGATTCCTTCTTTCCCAAGTTTTTGCTCTCGGCTACCAGAACTTCCCTTACCGACGGCTGGTTTCGAGCTTGCTCTTCTCTGCAAATCCACACCCGAGGTATGAAATGGACAATGTAGTCATTCATTAGTAAATAGAGCTCTGTTTTCAGCTCGGCACTGAGTTCGGATATTTCTAGCAGTGGCCGAGTAGTTTAAGACTTTTCAAAATCTGAGAGTAAAGATGTCATCCTGAATCGATTCCGAACATTTTAAGTAACCAACTCGGATTTAACCAATGGTAAAACCTGTCCACCTAGTTTCGGATTTCAGACTGCAGTGTGCCAAACAGAGTAATCGGAATGACTTTAGCTATTAGATCCTAGGATGGTTTATGATTAGGACCTTGTTTTAACTACTGTAATGTACATGTTTTAGGTGAAGAAGTTTAAAGGAAAGAAGCTCGGATTGCTGAGGAATCCAGGTAAGTGAATGTGTTAAGATTTCCGGCCTCTAGGGCCCTACACTGCAAGGGTATTAGGAAATCACTGAAATGTTAACTTGTTGACTATGATTTGTTATTTCCACGACATGAAGAAGTTGTGTAAGTAAATGTAAAGTTACAGGATGTTCTACTTGTCCTTATGGTATGACTTTTCTCTGTGAACCTCATGTCCATGCATTATGCCCACGTTTATGATTAAGTAGAGAACATGAAAAGTAAATGTAACCATGATTAAGTGCAGAACGGGGAAAAGACTACGTTATGTATGACTCGCGAATTCTCCCACTGGTGGAGGCCGAGTAGTGATATGTATGACTCGCGAAATCTCCCACTGGTGGAGGCCGAGTAATGATATGTATGACTCGCGAAATCTCCCACTGGTGGAGGCCGAGTAATGATATGTATGACTCGCGAAATCTCCCACTGGTGGAGGCCGAGTAATGACATGTATGGCTCGCGAATTTTCCCACTGGGGAGGCCGAGTGATGTATCATGGTTGCCGCGATAGGCAAATGATTATGTATGACTGCCGCGATAGGCAAATGACTATGTACCCCTGTCTTCCCCCCTCGTTCCCTGCCTTAATACATGTTATGTAAAAGATAAAGATGAACACGAATGATGAATGGTTTATGAACTTATGTCTCTTTAAATTGTGTACTCATGTATGTCTGACAGCATGCATTCCTTAGGCTTATAGTTAAACCTTATGGTGTAGGTGAAGAAGGTTCAGGTGAGGATGTTATGTTCAAGGAGGATGCTTAAGGCTGGTTGCTGGAGGATGCTCAAGGTGACAGTGCGGGACTGGAGAGGCGATTTATGACCCCTGGTTAAGACTCTTATGTTACAGTATGTTAAAGAATATGGTAGTTTAAGTAGGATGAGATTATTTTAAAACGTTGAGCTTTGAAACTGTCTAGTGGATCACTGAGTCAGGGAATGATTATATAGATTTATAAATGGTCTGTTGCTTAAGTCTTCCGCTATATGCATTTTGAATGAGTTGTGTTTTCTTTCTGTTGGAAGGAGTTATTTGATGATTTAGAGTTCTCTACCGTAAGACGGAAGCTGGAAGGGGTAGTCTTCCGGCTGACGTCATCGGCAGATGCCAAAAGAGTAGTTGTTGATGGTTTAGTCTTCCGGCTGACGTCATCGGCAGATGCCGAAAGAATAGTTGTTGATGGTTTAGTCTTCCGGCTGACGTCATCGGCAGATGCCGAAAGAATAGTTGTTGATGGTTTAGTCTTCCGACTGACGTCATCGGCAGATGCCGAAGGAATAATTGTTTGATGGTTTAGTCTTCCGGCTGACGTCATCGGCAGATGCCGAAGGGTAGTTGTTTGATGGTTTAGTCTTCCGGATGACGTCACCGGAAGATGTAAAATGTGTTTGTCGATTAGCGACCGGAAGATGTAAAGTGTGTTTTGTCGTCTAGCGACCGGATGATATTTTAAATTAGCACGCGAGGCCCACGTGCCCACCGGAAGATGTCTTCTTTTAGGCGATGTTAAGCGAGTCACGCGTAATGCACGTGATGACCGGACGACTAAATTACTGAGGGTTGTCAACGAATGCAACCCATGCAAACCCGAGTGGTATTAAGTTAAGAAAATTGAGGGCACCTCCTCTTTTCCCGAAATTGTCAAGAAGCCAATGACCGAGTCTAGTCGCTCGACTCTGTGAAGGTTGAGCCGACGAGGCGTGGGAAGTCGGGCACGAGAGGGTTCGTCTTCCTTAATGGTTCTGCGTCTCTATTACCAGTTTAAAAAAAAAGTATATGTAAAATGTGAAAGTCTGTTGAGAGATAGTAAGTGAATGTAATATTAGTAAAAGTCAAGCAGACGATTAATGAAAGAATATGAACACGTGACGGCTCCTGGCCGGGGTCGTTACACTTTGACTGAGGTATCCAGAATCTGTATGGGCCTTTCTTCATATGTAAGTGTCGGCATGATGTCAAAGTCCACATGTTGCACGATCTGAGTTGGATCCCGTACACACTTCCTCAGCATCGAAACATGAAAAACATTGTGAACTCCATCCATTGACGCTGGCAACTGTAGTCTGTAGGCCATGTTCCTTACTCTCTTTAAAATGGAAAAAGGCCCAACAAATCTTGGGCTTAGCTTCCCTTTCTTGCCAAATCTCATCACGCCTTTGAAAGGTGACACCTTCAAAAACACCTCATCACCCTCAGTAAACTCTAAATCTCTTCTCCGATGGTCTGCATAGCTCTTCTGTCGACTTTGTGCAGCTTGGATTCTTTGCTTGATTGCCGTTATTACTCCAGACATCTGTTGTAGTATCTCGGGGCCGATAAGCTTGGTTTCCCCAACTTCATCCCAAGCCAATCTTGGACGCATCACAATATACGCTGAATTTGCCGTCTTCAGTTGGCAACACTAGTAGAGGAGCCGTGGTTAATTTTTGCTTGAGTGTCTGGAAGCTCACTTCACATGCTTCAGACCACCTGAACTTGATGTCTTTCTTTGTTAAGCTGGTCATAGGTTTTGCTATCACGGAGAAGTCTTTAATGAACTTCCTGTAATAACCAGCTAGTCCGATAAAGCTTCGTACTTCGCTTGCATTCCTCGGCTTTGGCCAGTCCCTTACAGCCTTAATCTTAGTCGGGTCCACAGATACTCCTTCAGCAGACACCACATGGCCTAGGAAATTAATCCTACTCAACCAGAATTCACACTTTGACAGCTTGGCATATAATTGATGCTGCCTCAGAGTCGATAGCACAATTGCCAAGTGCCCCTCGTGCTCGGCCTTACTTCTGGAGTAAACCAGAATGTCGTCGATGAAAACGATCACAAATTTATCCAAGACATCTTGGAATATCCTATTCATCAGGTCCATAAATGCTGCTGGAGCATTAGTTAATCCGAACGACATCACCAAGAACTCGTAATGCCCGTACCGGGTCCTGAAGGCGGTCTTTGGAATATCTTCGGGTCTGACCTTCAACTGGTAATATCCGGAGCGCAAGTCAATCTTTGAGAATACCCGAGCCCCTTGTAGCTGGTCAAATAAATCGTCGATTCTTGGCAACGGGTACTTATTCTTAATCGTCAACTTGTTCAACTCACGGTAGTCAATACACATCCGTAGGGACCCATCCTTCTTCTTAACAAATAAGACGGGAGCACCCCATGGGGAGAAACTTGGGCGCACAAAACCCTTGTCCACCAGTTCTTTCAGCTGAGTCTTCAACTCCTTCAGCTCTATTGGTGCCATGCGGTACGGATTCTTCGATACTGGTTCAGCACCAGGATACACATCGATCTCGAACTCGATCTCACGATCAGGTGGCAATCCCGGCAAGTCATCCAGGAAGACCTCTGAGAAGTCTCGAACTACCGGAATATTTTGAAGTTCCACCTCACCTTGTCTTTGAATATCTACCACGTTGGCAAGGAATCCGACACATCCTGACCTCATCAGCTGTTGAGCTTTCAAGGTGGATATAACAGGCACACTATGTTTCTTTGGTATTGCCTGATAGGAGAACTATACATTGCTCGGGCGCTTAAAAGTCACGAGCCCGGACCTACAGTCGATGGTGGCATGATGTCTAAATAGCCAATCGATCCCCAGAATGACGTCGTACCCTTTCATACCAATAACGATGAGGTTGGCGTACAACTTCTGGTCTCCTACTGACACTACATCACCCCGTATGACCCGCTCGGAGTGCATAAACTCTCCGGACGGTAGCATAATGCTGTAGGGCTGATCAGACAACGTACAACTAACCTTCTGTCTAACTACGAAGTCCCCCAACACAAATGAATGTGTGGCCCCAGTATCCCACAAGGTATAAGCAGGTACATCACACACCAAAATTGTACCTGTGATTGCTGTGTGCAAATCAGCATCATCAACATCCTCCATCATTGCAAACACTCTTGGCATGACTTGACCTGTTCTGGTGTCGGGCATTGGGCAATCCCGAACAAGATGGCCTACTTTGCCGCATCGGAAACACTGGTCAGCAGCAAGCCTACATTCTCCTCTGTGAGGTTTCTGGCACTGTGGGCATACTAAAGGCTGAGGAGCCCCCATTGGTCTCTTTCCTTTGTCTTGGTAGAGGATGGCTTCATTGGGCCTATTAATGCCCCTGTTTTGTTGCTGTTGAGGTTGTAAATTCTGACCTCTTTGTTGTTGTTGTTGAGGAACACTTCGAATAATCCCTCTTGGTGAATCTCTTTGTCTCTGGGACTTTATTTCTAAGGCCTCTAACTGATAGGCCTTGGCCACCACCTTCACATATGGTGCCTCATCAAAACCTCCAGTTGTGATTCCTCGCAGAAGGTCCATTTTTAAACCTTGAATAAACTGGTGTACCTTGTTCTCATCAGTGGCCACCATGTGTGTTGCATATCGGGATAACGACTCAAATTTCTGAACATATTCAGCCACTGACCCATACTGTCGCAGCCGAGAGAACTCAAGCAACTTTTCCTTCCTCACTCCTCTGTCAAAGTACTTCTCGTAGAAGATTTTCGTGAATCCTTCCCAGCTTAATGCCACTGTAGTTGACTGCACTGTGTCCCACCAAAATCCCGCACTTTCGGTGAGATAGAACGTGGCACAAATAACTTTCTTGCTGTCTTCTACTTCAGCATAGCCGAACATCTTCTCCATTGTTCGAATCCAAGTTTCAGCACGGGTCGGGTCTGTAGATAGTCCATCAAATGAAGGCGGCTGAAGTCGCCGAAATCTATCTCCACTGTTATCACGTGAAGCATTCCCATGATTATTGTTATTGTTCCCGCCATCTTCTCTGGCCATCATACGTTCCACCATGCGGGATTGTACTCCCACCAGCTCGGTTAATCGGTCGATGGCACGAGAGCTTTCACTTGACTCTTCCTGATGTCCTCTCACCATTTCTAAAATATTCCTATAAACAGAATAACCTAATTTAAATAACAGAACTTTTACAGGAATTAAACACTTACAGTTGGTGGAGCGATCTCACGTGGCGGGTTGCGCAGTCAGACATTTCACAGAATCGGTTTTAAAACCTTGTCTCTCTGATACCATAACTGTGACAGCCCAAATCCAAACCCGATCGGGGTCCGGGATCGGAGCCATCACTCCGGAACAGTGGACAGAAAACGAGGACTATTATTTTTTCTTTTTTTTTTTGAACATTACAGAGCAGACAGAGTGACAGAAGACATGCACTGTCAATGCAAACCTTAGGCATATAATTTTACAGAGAGGGAGGAACTACAGTGAGTAACGAGGTTTCAGAATCACAGAGAGAGAAAACGGAAGCTAATTTAGAACTGAGTTACAGAAGTGAGTGACAGTAGAAGCAAGGAAGAACAGAGAGGGAGTTCTCTGGATTCAAAATCAATACAGAAAGGGCAGTTGAAACCGGACTGTAGGATAACTAACAGAAGGAAATCAGAATACTTGGAACAAAATCAGAAGACATGGAAATCAACAGACTGAAGAAAACAGGGAGACAGAATTAAACTAGACTTTAGACATCTTGAATATCATTCAAGGCGGAATTTGAAGAGTACAAGAAGACCTGTAAAAGAATCTGGATAACAGTTATAAATGGCAGCAGAAAACAGGGGATACAAGTGGAAGACATCGGTAGGAAACTGGCAGAAAAAGACTGTCGGATGATTTAGTTTTGAAGGCAGAAGCAGAAATGACGTCAGGCGATAGAAACGAGGGAATTTGAGATAAAACAGAAAACAATAACGTCATAAAAGAGAAACCAGAAAACAGGAAGCAGAAAAGAAAGAACGCAGGCGGAAGACATGGGCATAACTGGCGAAAGACTATCGGAAGACTGGCGGAAGACTTAATGACGTCAGCCGGAAGACGAAGTTAAACGGAGCGGAAGAGGTTGGGTGACGTCAGGCGGAAGATGTAGTCGGATGACGTCAGACGGAAGATGTAGTTTAAAGGGCAGCCGTGGATAAGGCAGGAGTGAACAATGATCAGCGGTGGGATTCAGATACGACAAAAGATGAACAGTGCTAATCGGTGGATGTGAACTATAAACAAGAATTGAGTTCACCGGTAGAAACAAACAGTAAACGAAATCGGTAGAAGGAGATGACGTCAGCCGGAAAATGGATGACGTCAACCGGTAGATGCTGAGTAAAATTGAATCGGATGTGTGATGACATCATCGGAAGATGTGATGACGTCATCGGCAGATATAGGCAGCAGACAGAATCGGCAGGAGGAAAAAGCCTATAACAGAACTACTGTTTGGCGGTGGATAAGAACAAGACAAAACGTGTACAGTATCTATCGGTAGATGAAGTTTAGACATAGTTATTAAAGGCAAAACTTACAACTTTTGGCAGAGAAAACATATAGACATAGAGCTTAAAAACAGAAGACATAGAAGTTTCAGATCACCAAAACCCGAATCAAAACAAGATTATGAAACATGCCTCACAGATGACAGATTCAAGAAAACAAACTGCATGGATAGCTCTAGAATTCGAGGCTATCCATGCACAACCTGAAAGGAAGAATCCCAGCAGTTCCAGAATGATTTCGACACATTGAAAAACATAAATACAACTGTCAAATACAGAGGTTTCAGAATACACCAACAAAACCTATACATGAATCAAATTTCCAACAAAAATCCAGACAGAGTTTTGAAACAAAACACCAGAGTTCAGCAAAACCTACAGACATAAACTTTACTTAAAAAAAACTGAAACCTCAGAGCAGAAACATGTCTGACTGCAGCAACCACCCCGAGAGCTCAAACCACCAGCTACATCAGATCGTCATTTTGAGGAACAAGGTCCTCAGTTTCGGGTTCAGTACCTACATCAGAGAGTTCACCTATGAGTCTAAAACTCAGTAAGAACATAATACAGATGCAGTGATGCAAAATGCTATGCATGCAGTTTTCAGAAAACAGTGACAGAACAGAACTTTACATTTCAGTGGCAGAGGGGTATAAGTGGGGCTTATAGGGGAACTGGCAAACAGAGGGTGCACTATCAGGCACAGCAGATTTTCAGTCTCCCAGGGAGGGATAAAACCAGAGGGTCCTTGCTAGGGACAATTCATTTTCAGATTCCCAGGGAGGGATAAAACCAGAGGGCCAGTCCCCGTCCCACACTTAACCAATGCATTACAGACAGTCAGATTTTATCTTGTTTAGTTTGAAACAGTGTACAGAAAACAGTTTTGCATGAGCTTTCAGAAAATCGTGTATGCATGAACATTCACAGTGCTTACAGTTAATATAGCAGACAACAGAAATAACAGACTATACTGTGAAGCAAAACTATAACATCTCAGAACATAAACTATACTTTTTCTACCCAGAACCACCCGACTGAGACTGAAAACCTAGTACCTCCGTGATGTAGGGCCTTAAGGGCCAACTCTCAGTTATGAACTTACCTGTTTGCGGCAATGCAGTGTACTCGAACGTCCCTGGAGAGTTCGGATCTGTAACATGAATGTACAGAATTTAAACGCTACAAATGCTAACTAATATCACGTTGGAAACGCAGCAAACACACTTAAAACACTTTAGAAAACACACCAACGTGTTTTCATCCAAAACAGTGAGTTTTCACCCAAAACTGAAACCCTAAACTTCGGTAAAAACTCACTTTAAACTTGTCCAAACTTGTTAGCGTTAAAAGACGCTCACCTTTGCTGAAAAAAAAACGGAGAAATGCTGGAGAAACAAAGTGTGGAAGTTTTGTTTCAATCGCCTGGAAGAGAGAAAACAGAAAGGGGAGGTAGAAGTGAGCTTCACGTAGGAGAAAGAGAAGACATATCTTCTTCAACAAGTTGCCACTTGGCACTCATCCATTGGTTTGCTTCCACCTACCATAATCACTTCCACATTTACCCTTCCATTAGCTTTTAACCTAATTGGCTTGTTTTGATTACACTTAGTTTGGTTTTCCCTCAAACATTCCATCATTTTAACCAAAATATTCATTGTATTAATATAATATTAATCCCGTTTAAACGATCCGGGAAAAACTATTACATGGCAAAAATGCCGGGTGTTACAAGAAATGAAGAGGAAGAAAAGTTTAGATTATTTTATACTTTTGACTTGGCAAAAAACCGTTTTGCCCTTGCATTGTTTTTATATTAGTTTCGTCGTTTGTTTCGTTAATTAACTGGCTATCTGGCTTCTCCAAATTTCCTTATTTCATCAATAAGTCCATCCTATTATTTGGGTCCTATTAAAACTGTCTGTTCGCAAATCAGACCTCGTTTACTATTTTTACTATAACGTCCTTTATATTACGAGATACGTAATTCCTCGAAATATAGAGTTACAACTCCTAAAATTCTCGAAATTTCCTTAAAATCCATATTAATAACTAGGATCATAATGGCGCTTTCTTTTCGTAAAACGGGATTGATCTGACATATTTATGAAAATACTATTTATATTAAAATATTAATATCCCGTAAAACCGGTTATTACATTCCATCCACCTTATTGAAAATTTTGTCCTCAAAATTTGACTTAGCTTATAGCCCTTGGCATTACTGTCTCATGCCCTGCGATCTTATACTTCAACTTATAGTCTCACAATTCCTTCCCAGTTTCTTCCCTCCATCTAAAAATTTCAAACTTCCCTTTATTAACTCAGATCCCATCATACTTAGGGTCGAACTCTATGATCCTAAACCAAAACTTCGACTATACCTTTCAACATTAGCCTTAGATTCGAAATCTCTACTCTCAATTGGACTATACATATCTTCACTTACACTTTAAGTCTTACCAAATTTCTCAAGTCACACACTTTCCCGGGGCAACTTACCAATCCCGCTAGTTATTTCAGGGTGGTTTTCACAACTAAGTTCACACTGTTATACTCCTCAAACTATGTCACCGGAATTTCTTATAAACATCGCATCCGTTCTAAGTTTCGTCCTTGAATTCTATCACTATATTCTTAACTAAAACGCTCATACCACTTACGTTACACTCCTTTGTCTATCTTAGATCTCTATTAACTCCAAGTGGCGTCAATTCTAAAATTTCCACCCTTGATGTGCTCTAATATGCACGTTCTAACCTTAGGTCATTTACGTAGTTACTGGTCTTGACTTGGCAAACACAAGTCGAACACTTGAAAATTTGCTAACTTAGCCTCACTCCCAGACTTACTTAGATGGTTTCTATGAAAATCCTCATTCATAAATCGCAAATTTCACAATTTGCAGACCATTAAACGCCAACTTAAACTTCCAATCTTAACCTCTCGTTTTATTCCAACAATCTGAAGGACCGGAATTGTCTAAGAGGGGGGTGAATTAGACTTTTAAAACTTAATCTAATAATCAATTAGTGTTACTCTCTTAATTAATTTAATTGCAAATAAGATAATATCAAAATTAAAGAGAGAGTAAGAGAGATTCAACACCAATATTTTTTATGTGGTTCGGCCAAACTGCCTACGTCCACGCTCCAAGGCTCACCCCTTGAAGATCCTTACCCTTCTCCTCACGAGAAATAACAGATCGGGATTCCGGGCTCCGATCAACTGCCTTTACAATTCTGGATTGAACTTCACGGGCGTCAATCCACTGCCTTATACAGATTTGAGTTTGTAAAATATAAAGCTCAGACTACAATCTCACAAAAGTGAATCTCAAGTTAGGATTGAGAGATGTAGAGAGGAATACAGAGTGTGCAATAACTTTCGCAGCTAGGGCTCAGATTTCAAATTTGGCAAAAGTTAATCTTTGAGCCTTTTCTTCTGCCTATATACTCTGTATAAAATTTCTTCACAAAATTGAATGCTTCTTTCTTCGAAATGGAGAAATGTTACCGTTGGGAAGCATCCGTACTGAAGCATATATCCGTTGCTTCTGAAAATGTTGTTCGTCGTCGCCATTAAAGATCTGGAGTTAATGCTGAAAACGACGTCACTGTAGCTTCGCGGCTAACTTTGAATTCTGGCGGAAGTTCACCGGCAGATGCAACTAATAAGCGGAGACACGTCATCGGTGAATGCTACTTGAAATGCCATCGGCAGATATATCCTTGAATTCCATCGGCAGAAGCATCTTCAACTTCTATCGGCAGAAGCAACTTCAACTTCTATCGGCAGAAGCAACTTCAACTTCTATCAGTAGAAGCAATTCGTAAAACTTCATCGGCATATTCTATCTTCAAAGCCATCGGCAGATGTTTCTTTAAAAGCGCCATCGGCAGAAGTCTCTTTAAAAACCATCGGCAGATGAACTCATGAAACTTGTCGTCTAGTGATCGGCATGAGCAAGCTTAAAAGCTATCGGCAGGTGTAGGCGTTGAATTCCATCGGCAAACGCATCCTTAAATTTCACCGGCATGTGCATGCTTTGGTTATTATCTCCTTTTGTCGTTTAGTCAATCGGCAGGAGTAGCTTCAAACATCATCGGCATACGTGTTCACATATCATCGGCAGATGAAACAAGTAAGTACTTTGACACATCATCGGCATCTGTCATCAGAAACAGCTATCGGCCGAGAAAGCATGTACTGACTTGACACGTCATCGGCATATGTCATCAAAGACGCTATCGGCAGATGATAACTTCTAAACGGCGTCTTCTTCTGCTTAGCAATCGGCAGAGGCTTCCATTTTTTTGATGTATAGTCATCGGTAGAAGCACGCGTTTTACAGCCCTGTTTTTCTGTTCTGCTCTGTATACTCAAACCGATTTTATTAGACAACTAAAATACCCTTGTTTAGGGTATTGTCAACCAAACTTGTATTGATAATTCTTATTTAAATACACATAATCAAATTGTATACTTAATACACAAATACATAATCAAAAACAAATTATGACTTAAACACTCTATAAGTCAACACAATCTTCTTCATTTCTTCCTTAAATTCACGCAAGGCTACATCAAATTTACCGACCAATCTTACCATCTTTCGCTCCTCCTGGTCAGGTTCTAACTATCCTTGTAATACCCGGTCCTGTTAAACCGTTTCTCTATTCTTTTTTAAAGAAATGACAATATTAAATGTAGGGTTAGTGGATGACTAGGCAAGGGTATAAGGGTAATTAGAAATCTAAAGGTGGATAACGTATTTAAGGAAACTATTATTGAAGTAGCCGCCATTGTTTTATTCCATTTCCTCCCCATTCTCAGCTCCTCAGCCTAGCAGAGCACGATAGGAGACCCCCTTCGACTTTCTCCAGCGACTTCTTCCGAACTTGGTGAGTTTTGCCTCTATTTCTAGCTACATTGTATCTATTGTTGGTGGGAGAGATGATATTGAGGTTTGGGAAAATACGGTAAGTGAGAGTTAGTTCGGTTTAAGTCGAAATCGAGAATGCTCAATGACGAGAGTTTCCCTTAGATTTATAGTGGTTTAGAATGAAGATTAGAGGAAATTTAATATATGCTCTGTCTACGGTTTTAGGTTGAGCAATACCCGAAGTGGTTAGCTACCCAGACAATTCCAGGAGATCCAGGTAAGTAATGTTGTTTGTGCCTTCGGGCCTACATCACAAAACGCTAGGTTTGTATTTACTTGGATGTGTTTGTATGTCATGCATCATGTTTTCAAAATGTATACGAAAATGAATTTGAATACATATTGGTATGGAGAGGATTGAATGTGATGAAACAGCAAGGTGAAACAGATTTACTGTTAAGGGAATTAATCCGCCCCTTAATGAAACAGTGGATATATATACTTTGGAAGAGCTGATCCAACTTCCAATTTCACAGGGGGATCTGAACATGTGAATCAGATTTACTATTAAGGGAATTAATCCGCCCCTTAATGAGTCAGTGGATATATATACTTTGGGAGAGTTGATCCAACTCCCAATTTCACAGGGGGATCTGTATCAGAAACGATGAATGAACAACTGAGATAAGAAAGTAGAAACTGCATGTTTAGGAGTTTATGTTTCAGTAATTAATATCATTTCTGCATTACTTACTTAGCATTAGGCTAATAGATGAGTTTTGTGATGTAGGTGAAGAAGTGACAGCAGGTGTGTTTACTGAGTTCACTGAGGACTAGTCGGGTTGGAGGAGTGCACCTATTCAATGTTCTGGCAGCTGATGGGGCGGTTTAACTGGTGTCTGTCAGTGTGGAGGACTAGTAGTCAAGGATTCAGTCTGAGTATGTTGAGTTCTCATGACAGTAGAAATTTTAGCATTTTGAATACGTTTTGAAATTTACTGATACTAGCAATCTATTGAGTTTTAAATGTTGATTTTATCGGGTTTGATTAATGCTATGGCTTGAGTCGTTCCTGAATGGTCATTGGGAAGTAAGTAAATTCTTTTCTGTGGATAGTGTTGTGTTTCTTTTCTATCGGATGATGTCGAGTGTCTTGTTCGTCGGATGATATAGGTGTTTTGTTTGTCGTCCAGTGCCCGGATAAGAGAGATCTTCCGGCTGACGTCACCGGTGGATGTAGAGTAAAGTCGATCGGATGAGAGAGATCATCCGGCTGACGTCACCGGTAGATGAAGGATATATTTTGTCGTTTAGTGACCGGATGACAAATTTTATGTTTTGTCGTTTAGTGACCGGATGACAAATTTTATGTTTTGTCGTTTAGTGACCGGATGACAAATCTTGTGCTTTGTCGTTTAGTCATCGGTGGATGTCTTCGAGCAGCCTTCCCTTTTTGTTGACTTTGTTCGGCGGTCGATGAAATTGACTTTTGAAATCTTTAAACTATTTTACGAGTTAAACCTTTGCTTCTCAACTGATTGTTTCTTAATATTCCCAACGATTATTTTAACATGGCTTTGTTTAATTTTACTTTTGTTTAAACGATTTCCGCTGCAAGTTTTCATGTTTTGTCAAATTTCAAATTCTGAATTTTCAACGAAGTTTTAAATTTGGCCCAAGTTTTCTTAGTAATATTCGGGGTTTTGAGTAACAAATCGGGTTCAGGGAACCGGGGTGTTATAATCCTACTTGACAATTATTCTGAGTTTAACTCTTGAATTCTATCTTCGTCTAGACACTCTTAACTTTACACAAATCCCCAATATACGAGTTCTACGGTACTTCATCTAATTAAACCCACTCCAAGTATTACAACAATCTAAGGTATCCCTGAATAGGTTTATATCTAAACCTTCATCTTTCTTGATTAGTCGTATTCTAATACTCCAAGGGGGTTGTCAATTAGACATAATCCCTACCTACTTAAAAACCATATTTCATAGGGTGTATTCCCCTAATTGTCGCTAAACCTGTAGTGCGCAAACTCCGTTGATTACATCAAACTCATCATACTAATGTATAACTATATTTCTATTTGGTCTTTATTATCCTATATGCAGTCTACTGTTTTCTCTTTGAGGTCCACCTAATAATCCTTCTTACCCACCTTCTATTTTCTTACTTTTCTATTTTCAAGCCTATCATTATCATCATTATTATTGTTATCTATTTAACATAAACATATTGTCATACGGGCAATTAAGACGGTACCTGTAATAAGAGAAGGCTGCGCCCCGTCATCAACGTCACCAGGCTCGATAAATGCAAAGACTCTCGGGGTAACTCTTTTCTGGTCACCACCCTGCTGGTTCCGGCCTAGTAGTGGGCAATTTCTGACATAATGGCCCGTTTCTCCGCATCTATAGCACCTATCCGTGCCCATTCTGCAATCACCGAAGTGCTCTTTCTGACATATAGGACACAGGCCTTTGAATAGCTCCTTGCACTTGTTTCCCCTTGCTCGGGTCATTATTTCCCACATACGGCCTTTTAACACCTCTTTGTTGTTGCTGTGGCTGTCCTCGTGGCTGCCAATCTTCATTCTGGGGTTGAGGCTGGATCTCACGAAAGAAGCCCTTAGCTGGCTTCCTCGGTTTGACGTAACTCTGATCAACGACCTCAATCTCAAGTGCTCTAGACACAATCTCATCATAGAATACATTCCGCACCCCTGATATAGTAAGACGCATCCGAAATTCCTGGCCAAGTCCCTGTAAAAATCTGCGTACTTTGTCCTCATTAACGCTGACCTGACGTGGCGCGAATCGAGAAAGGGCTTCGAACTTCCTCACATACTCGGCAATCGAGCCAACTTGCCGTAACTGCATAAATTCAACCATCTTCGCCTCCTGTACTGTATGGCTGAAATACTTATCATAAAATAACATTTTGAATCTCTCCCATCCCATAATCGTCACATCGGTGGGCGTCTTCACAGTGTCCCACCAGAATCGAGCGTCTAAGGCTAGGTGGTAAGTCACCAACGCCACTTTCTCTCCGTCCTCAATACTCGCGTAGGCCAGCATATCCTCCATGGTGCGAATCCACTCCTCGGCTGAAGAGGGATCCGTAGACTGTCCATTAAATATAGGGGGCTGGAGCTTCTGAAATCTCTCCATCCCACGGTTACCCAAAATAGCTGTCTCCCGAGCTCTAACGCCCTCTCGGTCAATAAGGGTGCCCAACTGTTGAGACTGTCTCTCCATCTGTTGAGCCTGTCGCTCCATATGTTGAGACTGTTGAGCAATGAAGTCCTTAAGGGTATCTATCGTATCGTCTCGGTCATCTCGGTTATTTCGGTCATTACCTCGACGCACCATAGTTGCATAAGTCCTATATAGGTTAAAACACACAACTCTAAGAAAATAGAAATCAAATAAAGCTATAAACATACTTACAGTTGATGAAGAATGTCCGCGTAGTGGCTGTGCAGTCGAGCAGTCTGCAGAATCGATTTTAAAACCCGGGGGCTCTGATACCATAATTTATAACGACCTAGACACTGTACCCGTATTTCCCGTTCTATATATGTATATATATATATATATATATATATATATTTTTTATCTCTAAACTTTCAATAAACTCTAGGCGGAAACTAAGTCGGAATTGAAATCGTTAGCGTTGTTTGTAAACCGTTTAAAACCAAACTTAAAACAATTAAGATAAAACTATTTAAAACAATTAAAACTATTAAATAAAACTTAATTTAGAAACTATTTACAAGTAAAACAAAGGGGAGGGCATAATTGGCATTCTGCCAAAAAAAGAAAAGCAGCGACCAATCGCTGCGTATTGCAGCGCTCGGTCGCTGCAATGTGTAGCGCTCGATCGCTGCAGTTGCAGCGACTGATCGCTGCATTAAGGCGCCCAATCGCCTTTCCTTCTCTATAAAATGCTCTCTGGAATTCCAGAGAGCAAACAATTAATTAACACTCTCTGGAATTCGATTCCAGACAGCAAACCTCCCATGCCTAACACCATTTATCAACAATAACAACAATCAACTTAAAACTTAAACTCAACCAACTTACATCGGACTTTGCGAAATCCAACTGCGTGGATAGCTCTAAAAACCGAGCATATCCGTAACAATCCTAAAACCATTCAAAGCATTTTCATAACATTTAACCAAAAACATTTGAAACATCAAACGTATTATCTAACCCCTAACCAGAACCAAGCATCCTAAAATGTTCTATACAACTATCAGTCCAAAACATCTCAATAACCCCAAAATCTATACATACTTCCCCACGGGTCGGTTGAGCATCGACTGCGCCAACACACTGCCGCGAGCATCCTTCGTCAACTGCATCACTCCTCAGGTCAAGGGATCTCATCCTCACCTGCCTCAATGTCACCTACACCATACAGACACCTATGAGATAAAAATCTCAGTAAGCTCTTAAATGAAAATGCGTGCTATGCATATGCTGTTCATAAACCATTCAGTCGTTTTACCTTTTCGTTTCCCTTTTCGTTTACCTTTTCGTTATCCTTTTCGTTAGTCTTTTCGTTTACCTTTTCGTTTTCCCTTTCCGTTAACCTTTTTGTTTTCCTTTTCGTTTACCTTTTCGTTAGTCTTTTCGTTTACCTTTTCGTTTTCCCTTTCCGTTAATCTTTTCATTTTCCTTTTCGTTAACCTTTTCGTTTCCATTTTCGTTTACCTTTTCGTTTTCCCTTTCCGTTAACCTTTTCGTTTTCCTTTTCGTTAACCTTTTCGTTTACCTTTTCGTTTCCCTTTTCGTTTACCTTTCGTTATCCTTTCGTTTACCTTTTCGTTTCCCTTTTCGTTAACCTTTTCGTTTTCCTTTCGTTAACCTTTTCGTTTACCTTTTTGTTTCCCTTTTCGTTTACCTTTTCTTTATCCTTTTCGTTTACCTTTTCGTTTACCTTTTCGTTTCCCTTTTCGTTAACCTTTTCGTTTTCCTTTTCGTTTACCTTTTCGTTTACCTTTTCGTTTCCCTTTTCGTTTGCCTTTTCGTTTACCTTTTCGTTATCCTTTTCGTTAGTCTTTTCATTTACCTTTTTGTTTACCTTTTCGTTTCCCTTTTCGTTAACCTTTTCGTTTTCCTTTTCATTAACCTTTTCGTTTACCTTTTCGTTTCCCTTTTCGTTTACCTTTTCGTTATCCTTTTCGTTTACCTTTTCGTTTACCTTTTCGTTTCCTTTTTCGTTAACCTTTTCGTTTTCCTTTTCGTTTACCTTTTCGTTTCCCTTTTCGTTTCTCTTTTCGTTTACCTTTTCGTTATCCTTTTCGTTAGTCTTTTCATTTACTTTTTTGTTTTCCTTTTCCGTTAACCTTTTCGTTTTCCCTTTCGTTAACCTTTTCATTTTCCTTTTCGTTTCCCTTTTCGTTATCATGATGCATGAACAATTCATATCATAAAGTAAACAACTACATATATACCATCAAGACGATAAACAAACAACATACGTACCATCAAGACGGAAACAACATAATCTATAAAATAACTAGTCCTAACTACTCATCCAAAACAATTTAAATAACGTCTCACCAAAACTCCCCGAGACGACTTCGACGTACGGTGTAGGCCAATTGGCCAGAGAAGATCACGAGAACTTACCTCGTGTCCAAAGCAGCTCGAGCTCCGTCCACGAGCGTTGTTTGTCTGAAGCAAAACACAATATCGACGTTAAAATTAATTTAAGCTTCTAAACGTCCACATTAACAAAACCTTAACTAAAGAATTTTCTTAAAACTTCCAACTTAATTATTCGAAGCATATCGATGAACAATTTACGATCGATACCTCGAAACTACAATTTACGAGTTTTTTCCTAAAACCCGAAAATTCTCAAATTCTAATATTCGTCCAAAATCAATTAAATTCGTCCAATAACGTCCAATACATTTACTATATCCTTAATTACGGCAAACCTATCAATCTCGGACTATAAATCGCGATTTTAAAACGAAACCTAACAAAACGCTAATTGTTCAAGCTCCGTAAAACTCAAAATAAACGTTCTAAAACTATAGATTCATACCTAGGGCGTCGATTGGAGGAGAAAACGCGAAGAAAACAAGACGATCGGAGGACGAATCGGAGGTCGGAACGTCGAGTCGTCGTCGCGGGCAGAGAGAAATCGCGAAGGGGAAGCTCTCTGGTTTCTCACGGCAGAGGAAAAATGAAGAGGAAGAAAAGTTTAGGTTATTTTATACTTTTGACTTGGCAAAAGACCGTTTTGCTCTTGCATTGTTTTTATATTAGTTTCGTCGTTTGTTTCGTTAATTAACTAGCTATCTGGCTTCTCCAAATTTCCTTATTTCACCAATAAGTCCAACCTATTATTTGGGTCCTATTAAAACTGTCTGTTTGTAAATCAGACCTCGTTTACTATTTTTACTATAACGTCCTTTATATTACGAGATACGTAATTACTCGAAATATAGAGTTACAACTCCTAAAATTCTCGAAATTTCCTTAAAATCCATATTAATAACTAGGATCATAATGGCGCTTTCTTTTTGTAAAACGGACTTGATCTGACATATTTACGAAAATGCCATTTATATTAAAATATTAATATCCCGTAAAACCGGGTATTACACATTGAAGGGGCGCTTCAAAAAAATAAATTTAGTTCATTTTTCATATTATTAAATATTTTAATAATATCAATTCTACTTATACTTCTAGGAATACGTTTAAAATTAGGAGTAGCATACTCTTTCATAAATTTTTCAAATTTATCACTATCGATGAACGCTAAAGGCAATTCACATTGTGCTACAAGTTTTGTTATTCCTTCTCTCATTTTATTTTGTGAATACAAAAAAGTATCATTACCACTAACATTCAATAATCTTTATGTAGGGTCTCCAACTTTCTTGTTTAAGTGATATTTTTTATAATGTTTGCCGAGTGTACTAGTTGAACTAGCGAAAATATATGCATAATTTTTAATACAATAGTTGTATTGAGCTCTAGATTTTACTTTTGCACCAATTTTAATTTCTTTCATTACAAAATATTTTCATACTTCACACGTTTTGTTTCCTTTTTTTAGGTGATGAAGTGGATGCTTGTACAAATGATTATCCTATTGAAAATGCAGGATTTATTTCCTTAATTTTCTCAATATCATTATCAATATTATAATCACGTAGATCCATAATTATTAAAAATAAATTTTATAAAGTAAATTTTAAATAAGAAAATGATACCACAAAACTAATGTCCAACGAAAGCTTGTAGGTGGTGTGAATTGATCAACTCCACGTATACGAAACCTACAAAAAAATTAATGTAAAAAAATTTAGTTAGTATAACTACAAATATAATTAAAAATTATGTAAATATATATAAAAAAAATTAAATTTTACTTTGTTGAAGCAAATTGAAGAATAGATTTAGAGCACCGAATGGATTGATAGCAAATTGAAGAATGAATTCAAGAGATTGAGAGAGATTGGTAAAAAAAATAGAGAGAGTGGAAGAGAATTTATAGGAGAAGAGGATGGGATAGGGTGGGGTGGGGCAGGGGTTGGAACGGTCACAAGACCGTTGCAGCATGGCTGGCCAGGCCTGCTGAGCGAAGCAGAGCAACGGTCATAAGACCATTGCTCGTTGCTGCTGCAGTTTGCACGTCAACGAGAGAGAGAGAGAGAGAGAGAGAGAGAGAGAGAGAGAGAGAGAGAGCAGCAACGTTCTTTATGACACTGTTCAGGGGCGATTCGCCCCTCTCTCTGTAAAGAGAGAGGGGGCTCAACATCAGGGGCGATATATCGCCCTTGCTGGGGCGAGCTCCCCAATTGGGCAGAGGAAGGGGAGGCATCGCCCCTCCTGGGCGTTGCATCGCCTCTGTTGGGGGCGATGCACCTACTTTGGTAGAGGGAGGGGCGATACACGAGGGAAGTTCGCCAAACTTTGGAGACAGTTTAGGCGTCGAGGGAGGTTCGCCGAACGGAGGTGGTTGCCAGAGCAACCACAAAGAGGGAAGATGAATATCACAGTGATTACAGAGCGACCTTGAGTGTGTTTGCGATCTCATTCACCTGGATGATCGGTGCCAAAGCTTCCTATGCTTTCGAGTGCCGAAGCAGAGAATACCACAGATGTCGGACGACGTGAGTCAGGGACGAGATGACTTAGTTAGTGACGACGGAGCGGGACCCCGAGCTAGGCTCGACCGAGCCAGCTTGCCATGTAACACCCGAGAATTTCCTATTACGTGCGTCGCCTACAATTTGACGTGTTAGGAGAGTTTAATTATATAAGTTTGATGTTATGCATTGAGGAGAAAAGAGTGAAGAAAAAGAGTTGAAATTCAAACCAAAGGGTTTGAAAAGTCAAACCTATGAACCAATGAAATGCAAAGGAATTTATATGCATTAAATTGAATGGAAAGTGATGAATTTTGAAGTGGCTTTCACGTTGGCTTTTGAAGGAAGAAAAGGTGTGGTAGATTTGTAATTTTAAAAAGTTAGATGGAGGAAAATTAAAAGTAAATGAAAGTTATGGTTTAAAGTTAGGTTTTCATTCCTTTTTCTTCATCTTCATCGACTTCTCTTGCTCTCCTCCATAGCCGCCTCTCTTCCTCCTTCTTACTTCACTTCTTCAAGTGATTGCAAGGTAAATTTACATGGGTTTTAGTTTATGTGCTATGGGATGAAGTTTGGAAGAGTTTTTAGGGTGTTTTAGGTAGGTTTAGGAAGAGTTGGAAAACCCTGGGTTAGGGATTCCGAAAATTGAGTGTTGATGTTAGATTTCTTTCTTATTTTGATGGTTTGGTTGTTAAATGACTTAGTTTAGGTTGTTGAAGTGGTTGGATTGAGGATTGGAAGTGAAAGTGTGAAAAATCGGTTTTTACCCTAAAGAGCACCGGTTCTGTTTTGGCATGTCCGACTTAGCCTTCGTGTTTGGATGGTTGATTTGAGTGATTCAATTGATAGTAGATGTGTAGAGGTTTCCGAATTGGGGTGGCACGTCGAGATCCATTGCAAAATGATGGAGTTATGACCGTTTGAAGTTAGAAGGTCAATTTTGGGGTAAAGATCGGGTTGGGAGTTGTGTTATAGTTCTATTAGTTAGGTTAAGAATTTCCCTTAGAGTTTGTAAATTTCTAAGTTGATTTCTCGTCATTTTTAGGTAATCGAACGTTTGATTTTGTTTGACGGAGTGAACGAGAAAGTATCGAGCGGCAACCAGGTAAGTAGTGGAGTGCGTGTTTGTTGCCTTCAGGCCTACACCATAGAACGGTAGGGATCGTTTGATTGTGGTTATGTTTTGCTTTGTGTCATGCATCGTGTGTCACGCATCATGGTTTTCTAAACTACGAAATTACGTGTTTTGCATCCTTGAGCGGTAAGAATGAAATGAAAGATAAGAAAAGATTTGCAACGTGGTCGTGAATATGACTTCCTCGACCTATTCGTGCTTGAAGTGCACAATAGGGTTTGTGCTTGAAGTGCACTCGTGCTTGAAGTGCACGATGAGGATTCTACGATCGATTGAGGGATTCTAATGTACGTAATGAGTCGTGAGTATGAATTTCTCGACCTCAACCTGTTCGTGCTTGAAGCGCACAATGGGGTTGGTGCTTGAAGTGCACCCGTGCTTGAAGTGCACAATGAGGTTCGTGCTTGAAGTGCACTCGTGCTTGAAGTGCACGATGAGGATTCTACGATCGATTGGAGGAGATTCGGTTGGCCGTCTTGGACTGTGTTGGGACGTGTGCCTCCGGTCTAGCTCCGTGGATCAAGGCGTGGCCGTCCTGGACTGTGTGGGGGCGTGTGCCTACTTGATTCACCTGGAAGTGAAAGATAAATGCAACCGAAACGAAAAGAAAACAACAGAGTGTGTAGAAACTGCATATGATAGGATTGCATTGCATTGTGGTGTTGTGTTGCATTGTTGGGTCGTGTTGTTAGTGATGTTTTGCGTTGTTAGGGTTGTGTGAGGGTTGTGTATGCCATGTACTTGTTTATATTTGCTATTCCCTACTTGCTAAGCGTTAGCTTACGTGTGTGTGTGTTCTCTGGTGTAGGTGACGACTGGAGTACAGGTTAGAGCTACGAAGAAAACTAGGATTGGGACGCAGTCGTTGATGTACGCTGTATGCTGGTGCAGGCAGTTGTCGGGGCGCCTCGACCATGGTCTTCGGAGAATGTGGGTTTTGTATTTTGGTAGTATTGTAAATGTTTGATTGTAAGTTGATGGAAATGTGTAGTCCTTTTTGGGTGAATGTCTGATGTGTATTTGTTGTATATAGATTTCGTAGATTAGTTAGATTGTTAGGAATATTCTGGTTTGGTTGGGACTTGATTTGTGTGCAGGTATTTAGTGTTTTGGAGGCGCCATTTTCAGGCGTTACCTTGTCGAAATTTTCGGGAAGGACGCCGTAGTGCTGTAAAGGGTAAGATTAAGAGGCATTAACGAGTCTAGGCTTATTTTAAATTAGGTATTAACGTGAGATTGGTTAGCAAAGTAGCGCACCGAGTCAGGGTGGGTTCGGGGGCGTTACATGCCAGCTCGCGAGCTGGCTCGTGGAGCCCAGTCATCAACGGGCTCGCGAGCCCGGATGCCGAGCTCGGCTTGGCCCATCGGTGTGGGCCGGGCCAAGCCAGCTCGTTACTATAGTGGGCCGAGCTTGGCTCGAATCACTATAGGAAGGAGCCGAGCGGGTTTAAAATCTCTAAATGGATGACAGATAGATGAGGGAGACGACAA
The DNA here is from genome assembly GCA_022432975.1 of Begonia masoniana. Lineage (NCBI taxonomy): Eukaryota > Viridiplantae > Streptophyta > Magnoliopsida > Cucurbitales > Begoniaceae > Begonia > Begonia masoniana. Next base: position 13,167,660 of record CM039515.1, read on the forward strand.
ATACTAATAGCCACTTTCAATAATCTAAAAATGATTTTATAAAATAGTTTATAGGATTTTGAAACGTAATTTCTTAAATTAATCTGAACCAAGACCATGAACAGTTTAATGAATTATTGAGTAAAAACAATGAAATGATTATTATAATTATTCTAAGATAAATTTAATGGAGATGAATACACAGCATCCAGCCTGTAAACACAACAGTCAGATCTGTCTCCATTTCTTCCTCCCTGGTTCATCATGAACTATCAAGCTCTTCAGATCTACACTGAAAAACTCACTTCAAACAAGATCCAGAAGAGGGTTCTTCTTCTAGCTTTTACCCTACTTCTTCTAACCATAATTCAGCTTCATTTCAACGACGGTTCTTCTGGGTCGTTGCTGTCACGGCCGCCTGAGATCAAATCCGACGGTTTTAGAGGGGGAAAACCGGAGAAGGAATGCAATATATTTAGTGGCAAGTGGGTGGAAAATCCTAAAGGGTCTTATTATAACAACAGGACGTGTGATTTCCAGATTTATGACATGAGTTGCATGAAATTTGGAAGAAGAGATGAAGAGTTTCTGAAATGGAGGTGGAAACCAGACGAGTGTGAGCTTCCGTTCTTCGATGGGGTTGAGTTTTTGGAGGTCTTAAGAGGTAAGTCTTTGGCCTTTATTGGAGACTCTCTTGCAAAGAATCAAATGCAGTCTCTTGTTTGCCTTTTATCCACTGTAAGTTCTTACCTCAAATCTCCATTTATTTCAACATTTTGATCTTATCCTTTTAGGCGTTGCAGTAGTCGTGTTGGTAGAATAATCAGTAAAATAAGATGCAGATGGAAGAGTCCTAAACATAGTATAATAGATTTGGGTTGGAGTTTGACACAAATTTATAAATTATATGTACTAAGTAAGTTGAAGAATTTTATCAGTAATCAATTTCTAGCTTTTCAAATAACATGAGATTGTGCGCTGGCACTGGATTTGGCTGCATCCTCACAATTAAAAAAATCTTGCATTGTCTAGTCTTTACTGGGCGGGCTGTCACTCGAATTACCTAATTATCTTAATACAATATCATTTACTTTGAACGAAAAATTGCACGATTTTATTTTTAGAATTAGCTCAAAACGAATTGTACTAAGTAGTAAGTAGGAGTTTACTTATAAATTATTCACTTATTAAACTCTCAAATAACATGGGATCGTGGACCCAATAGTATTGTAGTCTCACAATCAACTTAATTTTGTATGGTCGTTGACCAAATAGTGTATAGGGTGTAAGAATGTTCAATTTAATCCCAACACTTACACAGGCAAAATCCATTTTAATCCTTTAGCAGGACGAGGGGATCGTTTAGTCAAACACAAACCGACAGTTTACAATCAATAATTGAGTTCTCTATCTTTTTAGGGTTAAAACCAATTTGAACTCCAAAATATGGTTTAATTTGAAACACTTCCTAAACTAAAAACTCTAACAACTAAAACCTAAAATTATAAAAAATGTAACAGATCAAACCCTGACGGGTAGTTGATCACCCCGTTCTCAAGAACAATTTTTACGAATGAGGGGTTACCGCCTTGAAACAAACCCCCGTTATCAAAATTAGGGCTGGAGAACGGGGGTCATTGCTGTAATGACCCCTTATCCCAGCAAGATATTGTCCACTCTGGGGATTGGGCCGCAGTCTAATATCCTCCCCTCACGGCTTTGTTTGGTGAGAACTTCCCGGAAGGTCACCCAACCTGGGATTGCTCTTGCCGAAGCACTTTTAACTTCGGAGTTCTTATGGAATCCGTTGTCAATTGTGCTCCAAAACGCGTCTTGCTATGTTGGGAGGGTCTCTTTACATATGTTTCATTTCCACATACTTTCCCAAGCGATGTGAGATTGTGACGACCCCCTTTTTATGACTCGTCACCTTCCGGTTCGCCCACGCGGACGTACCGCCATCCGAGTTCCGGTTCGTGCAGCCATCGTACATACTTATACATCCGAGTTCATAACAATCCACCAACCCCCCCTCGGGGCCCAACGTCCTCGTTGGCACATTTCCGGTTGGGTACAGGCTCTGATACCATTTGTAACGACCTCTTTTCCTAGAAAGATTAGGTCACGCTTGGGGATTAGGCCGTAGCCAATATCTCCCCTCACGGCTTTGTTTGGTGAGGAACTTTCCCGGAAGGGTCAATCCCAACTGGGATTGCTCTTGCCGAAAGCACTTTGTAACTGGAGTTTTATGGAATCCGTTGTCAATTGTGCTCCAAAACGGTCTTGCTATGTTGGGAGGGTCTCTTACAGATGTTTCATTTCACATACTTTCCCAAGCGATGGAGATTGTGACGACCCCCTTTTTATGACTCGTCACCTTCCGGTTCGCCCACGCGGCGATACAGCCATAGCTCAAGATATTGTCCGCTCTGGGGATTAGGCCGTAGCCCAATATCCTCCCCTCACGGCTTTGTTTGGCGAGAACTTCCCAGAAGGTTACCCAACCTGGAATGTGGCCAACGAGGACGTTGGGCCCCCGAGGGGGGGTGATTGTGATGACCCGGATGTGTAAGTATGTACGATGGCTGCACGAATCGGAGCCCGGATGACGGTACGTCCGCGCGGGCAAACTGGAAGGTGACGGGTCGTAAAAAGGGGGTCTTCACAATCCCACATCGCTTGGGGAAGTATGTGAAAATGAAACATATGTAAAGAGACCCTCCCAACATAGTAAGACGAGTTTTGGAGCACAAATGATAACGGATCCCATAAGAACTCCGAAGTTAAAAGTGCTTTGGCGAGAGCAATCCCAGGTTGGGTGACCTTCTGGGAAGTTCTCACCAAACAAAGCCGTGAGGGGAGGATATTGGGCTGCGGCCCAATCCCCATAGCAGACAATATTTTGCTGGGATAAGAGGTCGTTACAATTACCCTAGAATAGGGGGTCGATCCCCGACTATATATAAAAAATCGGCCCCCTTCCACTTTCCATTGCTAAAAAATTCGATTTCCTCTCGGCCCCAACCGCGATTCCAGTACAAAATCTGATCATTTCACGCCCCTACCGTGTTGATTTTTACATCCTTAATCCTTGCCTTCCACTATCATAAAAAAATTCCACAAAATCGAGTCCTAAATCATCAAAATCCCCAACTGGGTATTTTGCAAATGAATTTCAAAATCTGATATGTAAGGAGCAGTTTGAGTGGGATATGTCAAACTACTCAGTTATTCATTCAATGATCGTCAACTTTAGAGGTTGAGAGTCATTGGAGATCAAGGAGATGTTTGACAGAATCGCCCTACATGAAGTGTATAGATTCAGGGGCGATAACTGCGATAGAATTGTTCGCTTGTTTTATGCAAATTTAACATCTACCAAAAGGTCAGAATGTTTGAAGACGTACATCCTTGGTACAAAGATTTTGATACTTCCAGAGACGGTTAATGAAGTGCTCGGGTTTTCTGGAGAAGGGAATGAGGCGGAGAGATACTACCATGTTTCCCGAGATTATGATTTTTTCATATCGATGGATGGACTTGACATCCTTAAGGAAATTCATCGAAATACAAACATTGAAGGGTTCGTGAAGCCAAAATCCAAGGATTTAAAGTCAGAACTCAGGTTATTCACAATCTGATAACCCACATCATTCTACCTCAAAATGGACAGAGATTTCATGAGTTGCATGGATCTAAATGTGTGGAGAAGTTGTACAACAGGAAGATGTTCGACCATGGCTTCGTGATTTTAGGTCACATGCATGAGATCGGTTGGACATGTAACAAGAATCTCCTGTCAAATGTGTGGAAACTCATAAATATGTTTTGCGAAGCAGAAGCAGAAGTAGCGCCTGAAGATGATCTTCTGCCATAACAAGTGCAATTATTAGGGGTGGGCAAGGCCGGACCGCAGACCAAGAACTGGACCAAACCACCAGTTTCGATCCCACCTCCTAGGACCACTGTTCGGTCCTCGGTCCACACCTCCCAGGACCACCAGTTCTCAGTCCGGTCCTCGATCCATGGTCCAAGTTCCTGAAAAATTGAGACCGGACCGAGGGTTAAAAAAACATTTTTTTAAAAAAAACCCCACTTTAAAAGGAAAACTAACGACACAAATTATGAAGCCAAATTATTAGAAATAATGTATGAAGTTACCGACTTTTTGATTTGCCTAATGTAGTGATGGCTAACGGGTTGGCTGGCTCGCCAGCCCGCCCGCTCGGCCCACTACTATAGCGGTCCGAGCCTGGCTCGGCTCGCTACAGTAGCGAGCCGAGCCTGGCCCGGTCTCAATAGGCGAGCCAGGTCGAGCCCAGCAGTTGGGCTCGTGAGCTCGCCACAGACCGAGCCAAACGAGCCGGCCAACGGGCCGGCTCGTTTGGCTAGACGGGCTAGCTTGCGAGCCCTTCCCCGCAGCCCGCCCTCTCTCACTGACTCGCTCTCTGTCTCTCACTCTCCTCTCCGTCTCTCTCTGCAAAGTGCAAACGTCTCTCTCTATTGCAGAGAGTAGTGCAAAACAGAGAGAGAGTCTCTATTTTGCACTTGCAAAACAGAGAAAGAATGAACCTGCAAGAGAGAGAGACGGAGAGGAGAGTAAGACAGAATGCACCTGCATGAAAAATCATCAAAATATTAATCCTGAGCCAAAAACCAACTTCATAAGATTAAATGTTTACCTTAGATCTTCTAAAATCTTGAAGAAAAATTGAAAATTGGCATGGGGAGATGAGAAGAAGATGAAGGCCGAGAGGGAGAAAAATGAAAGCTTCTTTTAGAAGCTTTGACTTGTTTTCTTTCTATTGGATAGATCCAACTACCACATTTCTTTTCCCTAAATTTCCCTCCCTCTAATTCTTCATCCATTTACTTAACTAGTTAGGTTTTAGTTTAGTTACTCCAATTTGGTTCCAACACCACACAATTTCTCATAATTTGACTCTAAACTCCCAAATAATTATTTTTCCGTTATCAAATTTAAATAATAAAAATCCCGCATTATATCTTTGAATTTCCAAAAATATCGAGTATGAGAATTTAAAATTCGTAATACAAAAATCATGGTTGTTACATCCTACCATCGTTAATAAAATTTTGTCAACAAAATTGCTTACCTGAATAACTCTGAATATTTGTCCATCATGTTTTGTTGTCACTCCCATGTGGCTTCCTTAATGCCATGATTCCTCCACAAAAGTTTCATTAGACGAATCGTCTTGTTGTGTAGGATTTTCACTGCTGACTCCAGAAACCGGTGCTTACCTGTAATTTCTTTTGTAATTGAAGTATATATCAAAATATTTTTAATGATATGTATGTGATATTTTTATTGGATGGTCTCAATAATTTATTTATTAATACATTCAATTTTATATTTTTTTAATTAACATAACTAATTTTTAAAATAAATGAGTAAATATCGTTGACATAATTATTAATACTTATTATAATTTTACATGAAATTTTTTTAAAAACTTATATTAATATAAGTTGAAAATATTTATATACGCTCGGCTCGTTAGGCTTGGCTTGTTAAGGCTCGTTAGGCTCGTTGAGCCGGCTCGGCTCGGTTCGTTTAACTCGTGGCTCGCGAGCCGACTCGGGTTGAAATTTTTTTCAGGCTGGCTCGTTAGGCTCGACTCGTTTAACTCGTTAGGCTCGATGAGTCGGACTACTTCTGGCTCGGCTTGGCTCGGATCGCTCGTTAGTCATGTCTAGCCTAATGTAGTGGATTAAATGAACAAGAACAGCAATAATATTCGATTTTTTTTTTCTAATTTTCTCTCATTTGTCCATCATGAAGCTTCAATCTGGGGAGCTTCCCACTACAAAAGTAACTCCAACCACCACCTAGAAAAAGGTTCTTCTAAATCAATCGATCTAGTCAAATCAAAATATCAATTTATATTGGCATTATAAGTTATTATCTCTTATAAAGCAACTGATCTACTCAAATCAGAATTCATCGACGTCGCTAATACAGAAAAAATTCATCTGAACAAAAAAATTGTGGAGAGATTTTAGGGTTTTTGTCAATCAATGGTGAGAATGGAAGGTCATTTCTTTATATAGTGTCGGAGATTGGTCCCCTGTTCCTGAAAAATAGCCTCTTGTTTCGGGGCAGCGACCCTCCGTTCTCAATCTTATAAAAAAATATAGTTAACAATGGGAGGTCGTTTCGGGGCGGTGATCCTCCGTTCCCGAACACCCTTTAAAATGAGGAGGCAAGGAACGAGAGTCGTTTCGGGGCGGTGACCCTCTCGTTCCGTAATTCCTATAAAATGGGGAGGTTGGAGGGCAGAGACCCTCAATTTTCCAATCACATGTAGTGCATGTTGGACGGGGAGTCTCCACCCTCACATCGACCTCCCGATCCAATACGTCCAATGTCACGTAAGCACTTGATAAAACGGGGGATGATCGACCCTCCGTTCTAGGCGTAAATTCAGAACATGAAGTTATCGGCCACCTGTCAGGGTTTGATCTGATACATTTTTTATAGTTTAAGATTTTAGTTGTTAGAGTTTTTAGTTTCGGAATTGTTTCAAATTAAACTCATACTTTGGGGTTCAAATTAGATTTAACCTATCTTTTTATGATTACTTTTTGTAAATTAAGATTAAAAAGAACAGTGAAACATCATTAGATACTCTATCTAAATTTTGTTTTTTGAATCTTGATTATTTATTTATAAAAAAATAAATATTTTTCTTATTTCCAGGTGGCTTCTCTACAAGAAATTTCCAAAAATGACACATCAAATAATGACTTTAGAAGTTGGTTCTACCCTCGTTACAACGTGACAATAGCAACATTTTGGTCACCATATCTGGTCAAAACCCAATACTTAGATCCAACCGCCACAACCTACAACATCTTTGCGAACGTCTACTTAGACGAAGCCGACGAAGTTTGGAGCACCGAGATCGAATTCTTCGACTACGTAATCATCTCGGCCGGAGTTTGGTTTTTCCGGCCGTTATTGTTGTACGAAAACAATCGATTGGTGGGATGCAACTCATGCGACGAAACGAACGTCACAAAACTTGGACCTTACTACGGGTACAGGAGGGCATTCAGAACAGCATTCAGCAGCTTGAATAGGCTAGAAAACTTCAAGGGAGTGACGTTTTTAAGAACAGTTTCGCCGTCGCACTACGAGAACGGGGAGTGGAACGACGGGGGAAGTTGCGAGCGGAAGATGCCATTGACAAGGGCGGAAATGAAGGTGCAATGGTATACACTGCAGATGGTGCAGACCCAGATGGAGGAATTTGGTGTGGGGAAGAAGAAGGGTTTGGAAAGAGGCCTCGATTTTAGGGTTTTGAATGTGACCGAGGCTATGGCGATGAGGCCAGATGGACATCCGAGTCATTATTTTGTTAGGAAGGATGATGATGAAATGGTT
>CM039515.1:13177549-13248790 GCA_022432975.1 Begonia masoniana
GTGACAACCTTAATCGAATGTGTAGAATAGGTGGGAGGTGGTGACACACAACGACCAATCCTGAAAGACCACTCTTTCGTCTAAGGATGCCTAACCGCCGCACCGAGAATTCGGGGGGGGGGGGGGGGGGGGGGGGGGGGGACACTGCAAGGTGAGTAGTTTATCTGGGGCAGATGCCTCCTAAAGAGTAACGGAGGTGTGCGAAGGTAGGCTCAAGCTAAGACAAAAATGGATGGAATTGGACCTAAAAAAGCCATTCAAGTTCGTTATCGATTAGGTATCAGTGGGAACATAAAGATCAAAGAGTTAACTAAGTATCAGATCGACAAAATAGAACAAATGATAGGTCAAGATCATATTGTTCATTGGGAATTGAAGAGGGGAGAATGAGCAAACATCGAACGATTCATTTCTATTTCTTGTTATTGTGGAATTCGTCATCAAGATGGATTGCCATTACGCGGTCAACGAACTCATACTAATGCTAGGACTTGTCGCAAGCTAATTCGGAAATGAAAGAAAGAAGTTTACCGAGAAAAGCCCTTGATACTTGTCGGATCAATCACACTGATAACTTCAATAGTTCAATTCATTCCAAGGCAAACAAACAGGTATTTCCTTTTGTCGTTCAGTCCTTCTCTCCTTCCATCCGCCTATTCATGCTTTCTTGCTATCTATCTTGAGAAAATCAAAGAAACGGAAATGAAGATTAGGGTAAACACCTCAAATCTCAAAAAGAAAAAGGATCAAACAACTATATTATTGAGAAGTAGTACACCATAGTTCTAATCCTAGGATTACATATTGCTCATGGGCTCAGAGCTCCCAACTACGAAGCTATTTTCTTTAGCGAGTCATTCGTGGATCCATGGTTTGGATGAAGCTATGTACCCGGGCAGAGATGATTTGTCTCCAAGATGTTCAGCTCATCCAAGAATCAGATTGATCGGTAATTCACATATCACATAAGGCGACTCTAAGAGCATTAGCGCGGGCCTTCCATCTTTCTTGACTTTCTATTTTATATATAAGGCTATCTAGTCATTGATCCATTTGCTTGCGAAGCATATCATCGCTTCGTGCTCTTCCCTTATGCATTGATGATTATTGAAAAAAATTGCTGCACTGCAATGCCTCTCCGCTACGAGGTTCGCGAGTACCTTTATACCGCGCCCGAAGAATAAAATCGTGTGGGCATGAGAACATCTGCTTAAACGGACAATATTGTATTATTTGGTAGAGTTTGAAGTGTTACAATCGTGAATATAATAAAGAAAACAAAGATAAAAAATTTTTTGGAGGTGTCAAAACAAGGGAGTTGAAGTAGAGAAAAAAAAAAATTGCTAGCTAACAACCCAAGTCAACTACTTCGTCTAACTAAGTGAGCCAAGTAGAACCGAACAAACGGTAAATATGAATATTTTGATTAAGCTGACAAAAGTTTTTAGGGATGTAAACTATGACATATCAAAATATTATTGTTCTTCTTGTAAATTTTACTGCATATTTATTATATTAACTAAAGCTAGCATGAAATATGAATCATTTATGATTAATTGGAGCAATATTCTCAGTTGGGTTACATAAAAATTTTGTTTGGATAAAATTATTCCAAAATAGGCTCTGAGTCAGGGCCCAGTCTTTAGTTGGGTTTGGATTGATTTGTCAAGCGTTACACCGGTGTAGGTCTACTTTCATTAGTTTTTGGTTTGCCTCAAATTCTTTTTGTTTTTTGACCAAAAACAAAACCTAAGAACTAAACCGAGACCATAGAATTCCCTCTCGTGCAAACTGATCGCTGTTCCTTACAGGTTAAAATCAAATAAACTTAAAATTATCGGTTTGATCCGATTTTAACGATTTGGGTGGAACAGTTGGACCCTAAATAGTTTTCTCTTGTAAGAATTTATAACTTAAGATTAGAATAAATAATTAATATCATCAAAATTTAAAGTATGCAAATCAATTACATAGAATAGTAAGGTTGGGAGGTACGAGGCTAAACTAGTGGAATCGAAACGAACCGTGAAGTTTTGCCTGGTTCATGTTATTGTTTAAACTAATAAAAGTTTGTAATGGAGTAATATCACCATTTACGGTTCGTTTTTAGAACTAAACCGAATCGCGAAATAAATAGTTAATCTAAGTCCAACTCAAAGTTAAATTTAACTCGTGATTAAGCCAAAACTCTAAAAAATTAGACTCAAATCATTCTTATTTTTTAATAACTCGATGGAATCTCGTAGTTTGTTTTTGTTAGTTTGACTTAAGTTCATTTTTATGAAACTGAGAGGGCAGGTTCAAGTCCAAAACTAGATCCGAGGCATCCACTATATGCAAATTAAATTTGGAATTAATAATCTTCTAAAATATCCAAAAAACACATAAACCCAAGGTCTTAGGAATGACAGATAGATCATAGAGAATACAATTACAAACAGCATGTGCAGTAAGACGTTTAACCATCATTCAAACAAAAAAACAAAGATTAAAACTAGTTCGGAAGATTTTGAGATCTAATTTCATAAAAAAAAACATTAAAACCCATTTTAAATTTATCTGAATCAAGATCGTGAACAGTTTAATATTTGATTGAGTTAAAACAACGCAATGAGAATTATAACATTTCTGAAGCAGAATTATCTGTTCTCTATACAACCTATAAACACAAGGATCAAATCTCCATTTCATCCAATCTTTGTTCATCATGAAGCTTCAAGCTCTTCAGATCTTCTACAAAAAACTCAGTTCAAACCAGACCCAGAAAAGAGTTCTTCTTCTAGCCTTTACCCTAGTTCTTCTAACCCTAATTAAGCTTCATTTCAATGGCAGTTCCTGGTCGTCGCTGTCACAGCCTCCTGAAATCAAATCCGACAGTTCTAGTTCGGAAAACCCAGAGAAGGAATGCGATATATTCAGTGGGAAATGGGTGGAAAATCCAAACGGGTCTTATTATAACAATTCAGCGTGTGATTTCCAGATGAATCATCAAAACTGCAGGAAATATGGAAGAACAGATGAAGAGTTTCTGAAATGGAGGTGGAGACCAGATGAGTGTGAGCTTCCATTATTCGATGGAGCTGAGTTTTTGGAGGTCTTAAGGGGTAAGGCTATGGCATTTGTTGGAGATTCTCTTTCGAGGAATCAAATCCAGTCTCTTCTTTGCCTTTTGTCCTCTGTAAGTTCTTCCTTCAAATCTCCATTTATTATCATTTTTCCAATTTCTTTGTTTAAACGCCAATTATGTAATCTCGTGTTTGTGGTAAATATTTCTAGTTTATGGTCTAATTTATCACAAAAAAATAATTAAGAATGCAATTTACCTCCTTATATTATTCTTTTTCTTTTTCATTTACACTATTTATTTATGTGAAATAAAACTTTCACATCTTACAAGTTAAATTCTGAATATTGTAATGTCATTTACATAATATTTTGATGTTTTTAGAGTTTTTAGAGTTTTTAGTATATCTCTTATCTAAGATTATCCATAGTTTCTCCAATCATAATTATTTGTTAGAAATATAATTATCAGTTATTTATAATATTGAATAAAGACCCATAAAACCATCCAAATTGTAGAAGAAAAAATGAATAAATATTAATTTTTTTGTATTAATATTAAAAAGGATGGTGAAATATGATTTTACTCTAAAATCCAAATTACTTTTCTAGAATTTTGATTATATATATATAATAAATAAATGTTTTTCTTACTGCAGGTGGCTTATCCAGAAGAAATTTATAGACAAAACACATTCAACTTTCAGATTAGAAGTTGGTTCTACGCTGATTACAATGTCACATTATCAACATTTTGGTCTCCATATTTGGTCAAGAGCAAAGACTTAGATCCAACTAACTTATCCAACGCCAGTAACGTGAACATCTACCTAGACGAAGCCGACGAAGTTTGGAGTACCGAGATCGAATCCTTCGACTACGTAATCATCTCGGCCGGAATTTGGTTTTTCCGGCCGTCAAGGTTGTACGAAAATGATCGGTTGGTGGGATGCAACTTATGCGACGAAACGAACATTGCGAATCTTGGACTCTTATATGGATACAGGAGGGCATTCAGAACAGCATTCAACAGCTTGAACAGGCTAGAAAACTTCAAGGGAGTGACGTTTTTGAGAACAGTTTCGCCGTCACACTACGAGAACGGGGAGTGGAACGACGGGGGAAGTTGCCAGAGGAAACTGCCGTTGACAACAGCAGAAACTAAGGTGTCATTGCATACATTGCAGATGATGCAGACCCAGATGGAGGAATTTGCAGTGGCAGAGAAGAAGGGTTTGGAGAGAGGCCTGAAATTTAAGGTTTTGCATGTGACTGAGGCTATGGAGATGAGGCCAGATGGACATCCAAGTCATTATTTTGATAGGAAGCATGATGGAGTCGTTGCTGATTGTACTCATTGGTGCCTTCCTGGTCCTGTTGATACTTGGAATGAACTCTTGTTTTACACCTTGAAGAAAAGTGTTTGGAACTTAATTTAACACCATTTGTACGTAATTTTGACTCGTCTTTTTATGATTTTTTTTTAATAATGCTACATCTACCCTCTTATTATACTATCGTAAAATAATCGTTGCGTGTCAAATAATTATTTGTGCTATTAATGTAATAATAGCATTATTCTCGAGAACGGCGGGTTCATACCCCACAACAGCCCTTCGTCTCCTGCCTCTCTATTTTAGAGGGTGGTCGAGAACGGGAGGTCACCGCCCCGAAACGACTTCTCGTTTTCAAGCGTAATATTTAAGAGCAGTTTGAACGGGATATGTTAAACTGCTTCGTTTTTCATTTAAAAATCGTCAACTTTAGAGGTTGTGAGTCAATGGAGATCAATGAGATGTTCGACAAAATCTCCCTACACGAGGTGTACAAATTGAGAGGCGATAGCTGCGATAGAATTGTTCACTTGTTTTATGCGAACTTGACATTTACCGGGAGAATAGAATGTTTGAAGACATACATCTTCGGGTTTGCCGGCGAAGGGATTGAGGTGGAGAGATACTATCTTGCTTCTCGAAATTGTGATTTTTTCAAATCGGTCGAGAGACTTGACTTCCTTAAGGCAATTAATCGAAATCCCAACATTGTAGGGTTCGTGAAACAAGATCCAGAGATTTGAACGTCATAGATCGGGTTATTCACAATTTGATAACCTACATCATTCTATCTCGGGGTGGGCACAGAGATCTTTTTAGGTGCATGAATCTCTATGTGATGAAGAAGCTGTACAACGAGAAGATGTTCGACCCTAGCTTCGTGATTTTAGGTCACATGTGTGATGACCCGGATATGTAAGTATGTACGATGGCTGTACGAACCGGAACCCGGATGGCGGTACGTCCGCGTGGGCGAACCGGAAGGTGACGGGTCGTAAAAAGGGGGGTCGTCACAATCCCACAATGCTTGGGGAAGTATGGGGAAATGAAACATATGTAAAGAGACCCTCCCAAGATAGTAAGACGCGTTTTGGAGCACAATTGGCAACGGATCCCATAAGAACTCCGAAGTTAAAAGTGCTTCGGCGAGAGCAATCCTAGGTTGGGTGACCTTCCGGGAAGTTCTCGCCAAACAAAGCCGTGAGGGGAGGATATTGAGCCACGACCCAATCCCCAGAGCGGACAATATCTTGTTGGGAAATGGGGTCGTTACAAATGGTATCAGAGCCTGTACCCAACCGAAAATGTGGCCAACGAGGACGTTGGGCCCCCGAGGGGGGGGTGATTGTGATGACCCGAATATACACGTATGGGTACGATGGCTGCACGAACCGGAACCCGGATGGCGGTACGTCCGCGCGGGCGAACCGGAAGGTGACGGGTCGTAAAAAGGGGGTCGTCACAATCCCACATCGCTTGGGGAAGTATGTGGAAATGAAACATATGTAAAATGATCCTCCCAACATAGTAAGATGTGTTTTGGAGCACGATTAAGAACGGATCCCATAAGAACTCCGAAGTTAAAAGTGCTTCGGCAAGAGCAATTCCAGGTTAGGTGACCTTCTGGGATGTTCTCGCCAAACAAAGCCTTGAGGGGAGGATATTGGGCTGCGGCCCAATCCCCAGAGCGGACAATATCTTGTTGGGAAACGGGGTCGTTACAACATGCATGAGATCGGTCGGACATGCAACAAGAATCGGCTGTACGACACGTTAATTCAGAAGATTGTCGAGCGAGCTCGGATTCAGCTACCGATTGCGAACAAATGAGTGCACAGAGATTCGACGATGTATTTGATAGGCTTCATTTGATTCAAATGAGCTCAGTTGAAGTCGACGAGATTTGGGTGTTCAAGAAAGATCAGCGGCCTCCACCTCTGCAGATGTTCCTATAGAGGATGTCACCGTCGGGCCATTGTCCCACAAACGGCTAGCAGGTGGGACAGGATAGAGCAAAAACTAGAGTTCCTAGTAGGCAGAGTCGATGTCAAGACCCGACCTCGACGTGCCCCGACAGTTAGGGATTCTTGAGGTGGGAGACAGATTTTGATTTTTGAATTTACCTGGTTACGTTTGTATTTTATGAATTTCAATAATTTTGTACCTGACATTTTAAAATAAGATATATCTAAATAAACCAGACAATATAATTATTCCAGATCAGATTTCCAAATATGTATGCATTAAATATTTCTATATTTACATCATTATCAGAGTTTTCTAACGAAAGATATTACAATTATACATAGGTCACACACACGTGACCGGTCAAAATGAGTTTATACAAGTACTAACTAACACACGGTCCCATCTTAAACGAAAGCCATCTACCTCGATGCTTTTTAGCATATGCCTCTTTTTCTCCTTTAATTTGTCTTTGCTTTTCCGTTTCGGATAACGATCTCGTTATCTGAAAAATATACAATATCCACATAATGAGCTTTACGCCCAGCAAATAAATCTAGCAGTTAAAATAGCTAACTCAGACTCTATCCACACTATCTAGGACCGTTCTCCGTCCTCTACTTAACCATGATTATTTTGAAATTACTTTAAATCCATTTATTGCTTTGAAACTCATGTTGTTTTATAAAATATATGCATTTCAAATTCAAGCCTTTTTAAAAATCCATCAATCACTACTTGAAAACCAACTTCAATAATTAAATCCATCCGATGCAATTTTAATAGAATTTGCATTGTTTAAAACCATAATTCAAATCAAATTTCTAAACAGCTTTTAACATTTCATTGTAAATGTCAAAATGCAATTCTCTCTACACCGACCTCATATGATCATCACACACCCCTACAGTTTTTGGACTCTCTCTGGTAGGACTGTAGAACCCTTCTTGCATTGCTCTCTCTCGAGATTTAGGGACTTTCAACCCAAGGAGGACATTAAGTTGATCTCTTACTCAACTGAGAATGAAGACATGAACAAGGTGGGGCGTGAATCGGTCAGATTTTGGAAAAAAAAAATGCAAAATGGCCGAGAGAATTTGGATTTTACTGAAGGTTTCGCGGGTCGGACGTTTGTTTCCTTATATACTATCGAGGAAGGACGGCCGTTGTTGGGGTAGTGACCTACCATTCTCAGCCTTAATTTTAACAATGGACGATCATGTTCTTAAAACAGTCGTTCTTTCCATCCCTGATGATGAAATGAGCGACTATTTTCAGAACACGGCAGGTCGTGCTCGTAATGCTTTGTGGAACGGACAACCATGTCTCGAAGAACAGTCGTCCGTTCAGGAGTCTCGTGCACCTCACGTGGAACGAACAGTCTCCACCACTCTAATCGTCCAGCCAATCCGACGTGTCAAGTGCCACGTAGGACTGTACAGAACGGAAGACCGTTGTTTTTAGATTGGTCATTCATTGTCGAGCGTATACAGCGAACAGAAAGTGATCGGCCCATCTGCCAGGGTTTGATTTGTTAGGTTTTGGATAGTTTAAGGTTTGGATTGTTAAGATTGATAGTTTAAGGTTTGGTTTAAACAAAATTCATAGTTTATGGTTTAAATTAGAAAAAACTCTTTTTTTAAAATACCCGTCTTTCATTCTTCATTAAAATTACAATAAATCATACAAGTATTAAAAAAACACAAAAACTTTCAGATGATTTTCTCATTATATGGTAACCATGTGGTAAAATTTAAAGTAGTTCTAATATTTGTTTTTAAATTTTATTTATAAAATGAAAAATGAACGTGGGGTATTTTAAAAAAATACCAAACAATATTATATTTATTTAAAAATTTTACCACATGTTTACCACATCATGTGAAGAAAATGTGAAAAGTTGCGTGATTTGCTGACTCTTGTATGATTTAATATAACTGTTTTACGTATATTTTATAAAATAATTCACTAAAATTACAATAAATAGTACATGGGTTAGAAAATCACTTAAAGTTTTTTAAATTATCTTTTTATGATGCGGCAAAGATGTGATAAAACTTTCAAGTAAATCCAATGTTTTTTGTTATTTTTATAAAATACCCGTCTTTAATTCTTCATTTAAATTACAATAAATTGTACAAGTATTAACAAATCACGAAAATTTTTCAGATGATTTTCCCATTATATGGTAACCATGTGGTAAAAATTTAAAGTAAATTCAATATCGTTTAATATTTGTTTTTAAAATTAATTTATAAAATAAAGAATGAATGAGGAGTATTTTAAAAAAATATCAAAAGATATTGGATTTACATGATAAGTTTACCAAGTGTGCATCACATCATGTGAAGATAATATGAAAAGTTTCGTAATTTTTTAGCACTTGTATGATTTATTATAATTGTTTTACGTATATTTGATAAAATAATTCACTAAAATTATAATAAATCGTACAATTGTTAGAAAATCATGAAAATTTTCAAATTATATTTCCATAATGTGTTAAAGATGTGGTAAAATTTTCAAGTAAATCTAATATAATTTGTTAGTTTTATAAAATTAATTTGAAGAATGAAGTGAGAGAGAACGGGGACAGTGTCCCTCGTCGGGGATTGATTTGTAGGGTTTTTGATAGTTTAATGTTTGATTTGTTAAGATTAATATTTTGAGAATTTAAAAAAAAAACGATAATTTGAGGGTGAAATTGATTTTAACCCTTAAACTAATAAAAGTTTGTAATGGAGTAATATCACCATCTATGGTTCGGTTTCAAAACTAAACCAAATCGCGGAATAAATAGTTAATCTAAGTCCAACTCAAAGTTAATAACTCGATCGAATCTCATAGTTTGTTTTTGTTAGTTTGACTTAAGTTTATTTTTATGAAACTGAGAGGACAGGGTCAAGTCCAAAACTAGATCGGAGGCATTCATTACATGCAAATTAAGTTTGGAATTAATAATCTTCTAAAATATCCAAAAAATACATAACCCAAGGTATTAGAAATGACAGATAGATTACAGAGAATACAAACAGCATGTGCAGTAAGACGTTTAACCATCATTCAAACAAAAAAACAAAGATTAAAACTAGTTTGGAAGATTTTGAGATCTAATTTCATTAAAAAAAAAAACATTAAAACCCATTTTAAATTTATCTGAATCAAGATCGTGAACAGTTTAATATTTGATTTAGTTAAAACAACGCAATGAGAAGTATAATAATCAGAACATATCTGAAGCAGAATTATCTGTTCTCTATACAGCCTATAAACACAAGGATCAAATCTCCATTTCATCCACATTTTGTTCAAAATGAAGCTTCAAGCTCTTCAGATCTTCTTCAAAAAACTCAGTTCAAACCAGACCCAGAAAAGAGTTCTTCTTCTAGCCTTTACCCTAGTTCTTCTAACCCTAATTAAGCTTCATTTCAATGGCAGCTCCTGGTCATCGCTGTTACAGCCTCCTGAAATCAAATCCAACAGTTCTAGTTCGGAAAACCCAGAGAAGGAATGCGATATATTCAGTGGGAAATGGGTGGAAAATCCAAACGGGTCTTATTATAACAATTCAGCGTGTGATTTCCAGATGAATGAACAAAACTGCAGGAAATATGGAAGAACAGATGAAGAGTTTCTGAAATGGAGGTGGAGACCAGATGAGTGTGAGCTTCCATTGTTCGATGGAGCTGAGTTTTTGGAGGTCTTAAGGGGTAAGGCTATGGCATTTGTTGGAGATTCTCTTTCAAGGAATCAAATCCAGTCTCTTCTTTGCCTTTTGTCCTCTGTAAGTTCTTCCTTCAAATCTCCATTTATTATCATTTTTCCAATTTCTTTGTTTAAACACCAATTATGTAATCTCGTGTTTGTGGTAAATATTTCTATTTTATGGTCTAATTTATCACAAAAACTAATTAATAATGCAATTTTCCCCTTATATTATTTTTCTTTTTCTTTCCCACTATTTATTTATGTAAAATAAAACTTTCACATTTTACAAGTTAAATTCTGAACATTGTAATGTAATTTACATAATATTTTGATGTTTTTAGAGTTTTTAGTATATCTCTTATCTAAGATTATCCATAGTTTCTCCAATCATAATTATTTGTTAGAAATATAATTATCAGTTATTTATAATATTAAATAAAGACCCATAAAACCATCCAAATTGTAGAAGAAAAAATGAATAAATATTAATTTTTTTGTATTAATATTAAAAAGGATGGTGAAATATGATTTTACTCTAAAATCCAAATTACTTTTCTAGAATTTTGATTTTATATATATAATAAATAAATGTTTTTCTTACTGCAGGTGGCTTATCCAAAAGAAATTTATAGACAAAACACATTCAACTTTAAGTTTAGAAGTTGGTTCTACGCTGATTACAATGTCACATTATCAATATTTTGGTCTCCATATTTGGTCAAGAGCAAAGACTTAAATCCAATTAACTTCTCCCACTCCAGTCTCATGAACATCTACCTAGACGAAGCCGACGAAGTTTGGAGTACCGAGATCGAATCCTTCGACTACGTAATCATCTCGGCCGGAATTTGGTTTTTCCGGCCGTTAATGTTGTACGAAAATGACCGATTGGTGGGATGCAACTCATGCGACCAAACGAACATTATGAATCTTGGACCCTACTATGGAAACAGGAGGGCATTTAGAACAGCATTCAGCAGCTTGAACAGGCTAAAAAACTTCAAAGGAGTGACGTTTTTAAGAACAATTTCGCCGTCACACTATGAGAACGGGGAGTGGAACACTGGAGGAAGTTGCCAGAGGAAACTGCCTTTGACAACAGCAGAAACTAAGGTGTCATTGCATACATTGAAGATGATGCAGACCCAGATGGAAGAATTTGTAGTGGCAGAGAAGAAGGGTTTGGAGAGAGGCCTGAAATTTAAGGTTTTGCATGTGACTGAGGCTATGGAGATGAGGCCAGATGGACATCCAAGTCATTATTTTGATAGGAAGCATGATGGAGTCGTTGCTGATTGTGCTCATTGGTGCCTTCCTGGTCCTGTTGATACTTGGTATGAACTCTTGTTTTACACCTTGAAGAAAAGTGTTTGGAAATTAATTTAACACCATTTGTAAGAGATTTTGACTTGTCTTTTTAAGATTTATTTCTTGAATAATGCTACGTTTACTCTCTTATTATACTATCGTAAAATAATAGTTGCGTGTCAAATAATTATTTGTGCTATTAATGTAATGACATGCCTAGGGGTCCAATCACATGAAAATTCGATAAAGACCAAAACTTTATTTATTCTCTCTACTCATTACGTGTTCTCTTTTGCAGGTACAAATCTATGGGAGGAATGCACATGGAAAGCTTACTTTATGGACATTGATCAACCTCTTCACACCTTGATTTGAGATGCACGGATGGATTCAACTCAAGACTCAAAGGGAATTTGTCTTCCCGGTCTCAACACCGTGTAACTATTTATTTGTTTTTCTTTTGGCAAACATGAGTTTTTTTTGTATTGGCAAACAATTAGCCATTTGAGTCACGTGCATGCATTTAGATTATGTGGTTAGGATTAGATTGAATGGTTAAGATTAGATGTATGATGGTGGCTAATTGGGGTTAAGTTCATGGGATGATGCTAGACCATGAAGGAAGATTGCATGCAATGCTTCATCAATTGTGCCAATGAGAATTTAGCTTAAAAGAGGCATGAATTTGTGACTGGGCAGTAAGGACAAGAGGTAGTGCTCACAAGGATTGATGATGTGGCACAAGGAGGGCACTTAATGACTTTTTCAATGGAGGAAGCTTCACCATTGGATGAAGTACAAGCACAAATGATCTCGGCCGCCCATCTCCATTTGATCAACGGTCATTGTAAAATCCTAGCCACCTAGGTTTCTATTTAAGTATGGTTATTGGTGTTTGTAGAAACCTTTTGCCAAATTTAAATAGTATTTCTTTTTCCTTTTGAGCATTGCTCTTGGAGTCCACTGTTTGTGTCAAAACTGTGAAGAAGTGAGATCTCCATTGATATCCAATCCTAAAGGTGCTTGAATATCTTTCTTCTTCCTCTCTCTTTGGAAAGCATATAGGTTGAAGAAAGCAAACCTTCTCCAAGGTGGTTGGTGTTTTCTTTGGTAAAACACCTTTGCCTTAAAGTAAAACATAAGATAGCTTTGGGGGCCTCTAAGTGGCTATCCTTCACCATGATTTTTCATCTATTTTTGTTCATGTTTTCGCATTGTCATTGTCACGACTTTTCTTCCTCACACACTTCTCTACATTTCATCTTTTTATTGCATTTCATTTCAACATCTTCTTCATTCTCATTTTTGCACAAATTTGAGAACACACTATCACCCGAGCACCTTTGGGGCTTGACTCATCAAGTGGTATCAGAGCTTAGGGCTTCCCCTGAGAATTTTCATTGCAAAAAAAAATCATTTTCATTTTGGGTAAAATTAGACTTCAAAGTGTGAGCAAAATCGGGTGAAGAAAGACACATTTAGTTTTCCATAAAAAGCCATTTTCGAAGTTACTGTTTCATTGCTTTAAAACCGATTTTTTTCTCAACTGTTTCTTCTCTTTTTTAGCTCTTTCTCTCCATAATTTCATCCTCTAACAATCTCTATTTGATCATTTTTCAGATTAATGAGAGTCGATTGAAGTTTGGAGCACATTTGTGGCCGCGGGTGTGGGTGTCACTCTACCTGGTTCTAACTTTCTTTTTTTTACTTTATCTTCTTTTATCCTTTTATTTTATGTTCTATATTTTACATTTTCAGCATCATATTCTATCACATAATCGTTCTAAGTGATAATATAACTAACCAATTAAGAGTTTTGTCAAAAGAAAGTTAAGTGGGATCGGTTTTGTGCAAACAAGCAACAAAACCCATTTTGGCTGATTCCATATTATTGATTTGTGTTATTTTGTGTTGCTTTTTTTATTTTATTTTTGTTCTAATCTTAATCTAGGATTATTCTGAATATATTGTGGTTATTCATGTTTAAAAATTGGGTGCTTGATTATATAAATTGTGTAACACCCGACATTTTGCCATGTAATAGTTTTCCCGGATCATTTAATCGGGATTAATATTATATTAATACAAAGAAGTGTTTTGGTGGAACTGTTGGAATAATTGTAGAGAACCGAACTAAAGGCTAACTAAACTAAACATTAAGTTTAAAATGCATGGAGGGGCTGTTTAGGTAAGAATTAAGGTTGGTGAGAGTAAACCAATGGATGAATGACATCTGGCGACTTGTTGAAGAAGCCATGCTATTTCTCTCCCCTCCTACGTGAAACCCTCACTTTCTCTTCTCTGCTTCCTTCCATTTCCCCTCTGTTTTCTCTCCTCCAGGCGATTTCAACCTTTCCAAAAGACTCTTATCCTCCTGTTTCCCCAGCGAAGGTAAACATCTGCTTATGCTAGTGATTTTGGACAAGATTAAAGCGAGTTTTCACTGGGGGTTTAGGGTTATTATTTCTGTGAAAACTCACTGTTTTGGATGAAAATACGTTAGTTTGTTTTCCTAAAGAGTTGAAATGAGCTTGCTGCATATTCTACAAGTTATTTGTTAGCATTTGCAGTTTGTTTAATTTCACTACATTGCAGCAAACAGGTTCGAGCATTTCCGAGACCTTCCAGCTAACCGCATCTAGGAAAAACAGGTAAGTTCATACCCGTAGGTTGGCCCTTAAGGCCCTACATCAAGGAGGTACTAGGTGTTTCCGTTCTGTCGGGTCGATTTGGGTAGAAAGAGTATAGGTTATGTTTTTAAATTGTCAATTTTCTGCATTTTTTGTTATCTGTTATCTGCCAATTTAAATTCAAGCACCGATCATGCATACACCTTTTTCTGAAAGTTCATGCAAAAACCGTTTTCTGTACACAGTTTTGAAGTTAATCAAGATAAAATCTGACTGTCTGTAATGTACTGGTTAAGTGCGGGACGGGGACTGGTCCTCTGGTTTTATCCCTCCCTGGAAATCTGAAAATAAATTGTCCCTAGCAAGGACCCTCTGGTTTTATCCCTCCCTGGGAGTTTGAAAATCTGCTGTGCCTGACAGTGCACCCTCTGTTTGCTAGTTCCCCTATAAGCCCCACTTATACCCCTCTGCCACTGTAACGTAAAGTTCTGTTCCGCCACTGTATTCTGAAAACTGCATGCATAGCATTTTGCATCACTGCATCTGTATTATGTTCTTACTGAGTTTTAGACTCATAGGTGAACTCTCTGATGTAGGTACTGAACCCGAAAATGAGGACTTTGTGCCTCAGTCTGATGAATAGGTGGCTGGTGGTTCGAGCTCTGGGGGAAGGTTGTTGCAGACAGACATGTTTCTGACCTGAGGTTCAAGTGTTTAGAGTATATTTTATATCTGTAAAACTTTCTGAAATTCTGATTTTTGTGTCAAAAACTCTGTAGAAAATTCCTCTTTTGGTAAATTCTGTAAATATCTGTTAAGTCCTGCACTGCCCCTCAGATTTTGAAACGATGTGCAAGTTATGATGTCTCAATTTTAGAAACCACTGTATTTGACAGTTAAGTTATATTCTAAATGTTTCTGGAATTGTTTGAGGACATTTCCTGTTAGTTTGTTTGTGCATGGATGACTTCTGGTCTTGGAACTACCCATGCAGTCTGCTTCGTTGAATCTGTAGATTGAAAAATGTGTTTATAATCTTGTTTAGAATCGGGTTCTGAAAGCCTGAAATTTCCATGCATTCCGTTAGTACTGTATTTGACAGTTGTATGTACATTCTGAAATATTTGGAAACTGTTTTGGAAATCCGTCTTTCAGGGTTGTGCATGGATGGTCTCGAGTTTTTGAGTCATCCATGCAGGTTGCTTCTTGAACCCTGTCACTTGTAGAGCATAATACAAAACTTTGTTTTGATATCGTCTCTTTGAAGGTTTGAAACCTTTGTGCCTTCTGTTTCGAAGTTTTCTATTTGTATGTCTTCCTACTAAAAGTTGTAAATTCTGTCTTTTAAATCATATCTTCTGATTTCGCCTTCCGGTAAGAATATTGTCTGCATCTACCGTCTGACGTCATCTCCTCTTCCGATGACGTCATCCACTGCTTCCTTCTCCTGCCAATTACGTTTACTACCTGTATCTGCCGATGACGTCATCACATCTTCTGATGACGTCATCACCCATTCTGACTTCACCTGCTGCCTTCCCCTTCTGATGACGTCATCCACATCTGCCGACTGACGTCATCTATTTTGTCTTACTACATCCACCGACGAACTCAATTCTGTTTGTAGTTCACATCTACCGGTTATCACTGTTCAACTGTTGTCGTATCTGCATCTACCGCCAAACAGTGATTTTGCCATAGGTTTTCCTTCTGCCGATTCCGTTTAATATCTGCTTCTACCATCTGACGTCATCCATCTACCGGCTGACGTCATCACCCTCTGCCGATTCCGTTTAATATCTGCTTCTACCGTCTGACGTCATCCATCTACCGGCTGACGTCATCACCCTCTGCCGACCCCGTTTAAGGCCTGCTTCTACCGTCTGACGTCATCCATCTTCCGGCTGACGTCATCATCTCCTGCCGATCTCGTTTAACGTCTGCTTCTACCGTCTGACGTCATCCATCTTCCGGCTGACGTCATCGTCGTTCTCTGCCTTTGCAATTACATCTTCCGCCTGACGTCACCTATTTTGTCCTATCTGAACCTACCGATGCTCCTTTAAACTGAGTCTTCCTCCAGCCTTACGCTTATGGCTTTCTGCTTTTGTTTCCTGTTTATTTTATTTACTTATTTCCTTCGCCACTTTCTGTTCTCTGCTCCTCCCCGTCTCTTCTGTTATTCACTTCTGTAATCCAGTCAACCGTATCCCGTTTGTTTTCTGCCGCCATTAATAACTGTTATTCAGATTCTTTTTACATTCCTTCTTGCACTCTTCAGATTTCTCCTTGCCTGATATTCTGAATGTCCCGAGTCTAGTTTAATTCTGCTTCCCTGTTTTTCTTCAGTCTGTTATTTCTGTGGTTCAAAAATTTATATGTCTTCTGGTTCAATCCTAGGTATTCTGATTTCTTTCCGTTGTTTACCCTGCAGTATGGTTTTAACTGTTTCTTTTTTTTTTTTTTCGTTTGATCTCTGCTCCAGAGAACTCTCTCCGTCAAATGCCTTAAAAGTATAATGTTCAAAAAAAAAAAAAAAACTATAGTCATCGTTTTCCGTTAACTGTCCCGAGTGACGGCTTGAATTCTCAGATCCCGATCGGATTCTGGTTTCGGGCTGTCACAAATTGAACCTTACAATTTAGTGTACTAAGATGCTCACTAGGTGTTTGATTTAATGTCACACTAAGATTAAGTCATTTGAAATTCCGTGTATTGGTTCAATTTGTGTTCTCATCACTTTATTATCATTTTAGATGGATGTAAACGTATCCACAATTTAATTAATAGGTCAATCGAATTAATTTTGCATTTAAAGCGGTAGTTTGTTGGGCACACATTTCTAGAAA
This sequence comes from Begonia masoniana, assembly GCA_022432975.1. Classification (NCBI taxonomy): domain Eukaryota; kingdom Viridiplantae; phylum Streptophyta; class Magnoliopsida; order Cucurbitales; family Begoniaceae; genus Begonia; species Begonia masoniana. The sequence continues at coordinate 13,194,407 of CM039515.1, forward strand.
AACTAACTTGATTCATTTTTGAGCATGCAAGAACTATCAACTTTATTGATTAAATTTACCATATTTAAACTTTATTGTCTTGCACTAAAGTTATATCATCTAACTAAGACATAAAGTTATCAAATCGGGTAAAAATTAAATTAATTTAAAAGTGCTCAAAATCAAATCTACTACATTGAGAATTGTGGCTATTTGTTGTTTTGTGTATTTATTTTAAATTTTTATTTCTAGTCTCTTTAATTGCATCTAGTTTTGATTAGGCATTTTTAATATATTAATTAGATAAACATATCTCTAATCCTCTTTAAAGGAATCAACTTTAAATTAAAAAATATATATAATTAAAATTAAAATTAAATTTAAATTAAAAAAATTAAATTAAATTCAAATTTCAAATTTTCAAATTTAGCTCCAAAACTCCTAAGACTTAAAGTTAATAAATTTCATATCCTAAACATTAAGTACTTCAACACTTAATGTAATTATCCTTTCCTAAGCTATAAATGGTGAAAACAAGGAGTGGTATTATCTAAGATCTCCTACGAAATATGAAAACCAACCGAGGTAAAGAGGTACCTTGAATCGAACCCTCCACCCATCAAGAGGGTGAATCAAGCATGCAAGGTCAAATTGAAAACTTGATTAGAGCGGTAACTTCCCTAACGCAACAAGTTGAGGACATGGACTTAAGATTTAATCAATCTGACGAAAAAAGACCACGCAACAACCGTAGGGACATCTATTCAAGGGGCTCCTCCCTAGAAACCCCGATCCAACAAAGGATGCAACGCCCCCATGGAAGAAATCCTCAACAAGATCCTCGAGATCACCAAGAGGAAGATGAATGGTTGAACGACCCTGAAGAAGAAATCCTCGCCAAGATCCTCGAGATCACCAAGAGGATGATGAATGGACTGAATGTCGAAGATGAAGAAGATTCCAAGGATCTGACTAATCGGAAGATGATGAATGGACGTTGGACGAAGAGGAGAATTACCGTCCACGTTGCCATAAAGATGACCACGATCTATGAAATGCCAAATTGTCTATCCCGCCATTCAATGGGACATGTGATGGAAACACATTCCTAGATTGGGTAGACAAAGTTGAAAAGGTCTTCGAATGCCATGACTACTTCGAGAGAGTGAAGATCCAGTTGGTCTCTCTCGAGTTATCAGGCCACGCCACACTATGGTGGACTAGTCTCAAGGCCAAGAGGTTACTAGAGTATGGTTATTCCATCACTACATGGAGGGAGATGAAGGCCCTCATGAGAAGGAGGTTTATATCTGTAACACCTGGTTTCAATATAAATCAAAATAAGTTATTAAACGGAGGTATATAATCTTAAGGTTTAAAAATTGAGTGAAATGTTGATTAGGTTATTAAGTGACTAGGCATGGGCAAGATGGTAATTGCGAATTTATATTGTGGATAACGTATTTAAGGGAAGTGTTAATGAGGTAGCCGCCACTGTTTCATTTAATTTCCTCTTCCACTTTCAGCTCCTCAGCTTAGCAGAGCGCGATAGGAGACCCTCTTCGATCCCTCCAGGGATTTCCTCAGAACTAGGTGAGTTTTGTTTCTATTTCTTGCTACATTGTAACTGTCGAGGGTTGATAAATTAAGTTTTGAGAATGCGGTATGTGAGTGCTAGTTTCGGTTTATGAGTTGAATCGGGAATGCACTACGATTAGGGCTTCCAAACTAATTTCCTTAGCTTTCTGGGTAGCTAGAAAGAAGTTTGACGAAAGTTTAAATTAATGTTCGATTTATGGAACTAGGTTTGAGCAAACTCCCGAGGGAGAGGTTTCAACAAGCTTCCCAGGAGACCAGGTAAGTGAAGTTTGCTTGTGCCTTCGGGCCTACATCACAAAACGTTAGGGTTATGATTACTTGTGTGAATCTGTATTCTATGCATCATGTTTTTAAAACATACGAAAATGAATTTGAATGCATGATTGGCATCGTAAGGATTGAACATATTGAAACAGTCATGAGAATCAGTTTCACTGTTAAGGGAATTAATCCACCCCTTAATGAGACAGGGATGTATGTACTTTGGGAGAGTTGATCCAACTCCCAATTTCACAGGGGGATCTGAACAGGAGAATCAGTTTCACTGTTAAGGGAATTAATCCACCCCTTAATGAGACAGGGATGTATGTACTTTGGGAGAGTTGATCCAACTCCCAATTTCACAGGGGGATCTGAACAGAAACGAAGCATGAGCAACTGAATTGAGAAAGTAGAAATTGCATATTAGGAATTTATATTTCGTTGTTTCATTTCTTGTTGGCTTTACTTACTTAGAATTAGGCTAATAGATGAGTTTTGTGATGTAGGTGTTGAGGACACTGCAGGTGAGTTTCCTGAGTGCACAGAAGATTGATGTGGTTGGAGGAGTACATCCACGTCTCGGCTTGGTAAACTGATGAGGCGGGTTAACTGGTGTCAGCAGTTGTTGAGGTTTAGTAGATAACGATTGGTCTGAGTATGTTGAGTTTTCATGACAGTAGAAATTTTAGCATTTTGAATACGTTTTGAGATCTACTGATACTAGTAATCTGTTGAGTTTTAAACGTTGATTTTTACTGGATTTGACTAATGCTATGGTTGAGTTGTTTCTGAATGGTTTTCGAGAAGCAAGCAAATTCCTTTCTGTAGATAGTGTTGTGTTTTATGTCATCCGGTGATGTCGAGTGTTTTGGCTCGTAGAATGATATAGGTGTTATGTTTTGTCGTTTAGTGACCGGATGACAAATCTTATGTTTTGTCGTTTAGTGACCGGAAGACAAATCTTAGGTTTTGTCGCTTAGTGACCGGAAGACAAATTTTACGTTTTGTCGTTTAGTGACCGGATGACAAATTTTACGTTTTGTTGTTTAGTGACCGGAAGACAAATCTTACGTTTTATCGTTTAGTGACCGGAAGACAAATCTTATGTTTTGTCGTTTAGTGACCGGATGACAAATCTTACGTTTTGTCGTTTAGTGACCGGATGACAAATCTTATGTTTTGTCGTTTAGTGACCGGTGGGGGTCTTCAAATAGCTTTCCCCTTTTTGTTGACTTTGTTCAGCGGACGATGAATTTGACTTTTGCAACCTTTAAAGTGTTTTCACGAGTTAAACCTTTGCTTCTTAACCGATTGTTTCTTAACGTTTTCCCACGCTTATTTCGACATGGCTTTGTTTAATTTTATTTTTGTTTAAACGATTTCCGCTGCAAGTTTTCATGTTTTATCAAATGTCCAAATTTTGAATTTTGAACGAAGTTTTAATTTGGTCCAAGTTTTCATAGAAAGTTTCGGACTTATGAGTAACAAACCGGGTTCAGTAAACTCGGGGTGTTACAGTGTGGTATCAGAGACATTCAGTTAAACCGTTCAAAAGATTACTCATCAGTGCCAGTCGTTGCATGGAAGTACTTCAACAACTGTAAGTGTTTACATTACCCTTAGTTGATAGATACTTAAGAGTGTGACTAACCCTGTGCAGGAATTTAGTATAATGGCCAGACGCCCAGGGAGACCTAGGGTGCCTAGAGAAGTGCCAAATGTGAGAGGCGAGGAGGAGCCTAGTGTGATTAGGCAGCTGACAGAATTGATGCGTCAGCAGACTGATATAGTGCGTCAACAGTCGGATCAATTAGGAGTGTTGTTGAACCGAGAAGCACAAGGAAGTGCCAACTCGGGTTCTAGCAGTGAACATTCTGGAGATAGATTCCGGAGACTAAGGCCACCCACGTTTGATGGTCAGTCATCTGATCCTGTTGTTGCTGAAGGATGGCTTAGAAAGATCGAAAGTATGTTTAGGTGTGCCAACATAGGAGAAGAAGACAAGGTCACGCTGGCAACCTTTCATCTAGCTGGTGAAGCTCAACTCTGGTGGGAAACAATAGAGACCACCACAGATGTTTTGTCAATGCCTTGGTCAAAATTCAAGGATATTTTCTATGGAAAATATTTCAACAGCACTGTCCAAACCGCAAAGAAGTTGGAATTTCTGAATTTGAAGCAGACAGGGTCGGTGGCAGAGTATAGTAGGCAATTTGAGTCCTTGTCCAGGTTTGCTGGACATTTTGCTCATAAGGACGAGGATAAGGTGTTCAAATTCGTGCATGGACTGAAGCCGGAGATTTATCGAGGAGTCAAATTCTGTGGCATTAAAGGTTTAATGTTCAGTGAAGTTGTGTCCACTGCTCTGGATGTGGAAGAAGCTGAAGGGAAGTGTGCTAAACCAAAGGAGGTCCCACAAAGGTTTAACCAGCCACACCAGCAAAGGGGAACGAAGAGGCCAAGTGAAGGCCAAAATAGCCGAGGATCAGGGGGAAAGGTGCAGAACGTCAGGAAATTTCCCCAATGTCCTAAGTGTCTGAAGTACCACCCGGGAGAATGCAGACTGGGCTTGGGAAAGTGTTTCAACTGTGAGGAGGTTGGACACACGATCAAGGAGTGCTCGAAGCCTAGAATCACCAGGTGCTATAATTGTAACAAAGTCGGCCATATTAGCAGAGACTGTCCAGTTCCTAAGAATGGCCCTGCTATGATCAAACCAAGAATATTCTCCATGACGGAGTCGGGTGAAGAACAGCCTGCTGTAGTGTCAGGTACTATACTGATCAACTCTGTGCCTGCTTTTACTTTGATAGACTCTGGTGCAACGCATTCATTTATAGCATCTGCATTTGCTGTTAAGTTAGATGTGCCGTTTATCCCTTCCCTGCATGTGTTTAATGTTGCATTGCCTTCTGGTGAACGCATGCATTCTGACCAAGTGATGCTTGACAGCGATGTGCTAGTAGGAAGCGCGAGTCTGCCTGCTGATCTCATTATTATGGATATAATGGGATTTGACGTAATCCTAGGAATGGATTGGTTGTTTAAGCATTATGCCACAATAGATTGTAGGACTGGAATTGTTAGTTTTCAACCCCCTGGAGGTTTAAACCATACTTTCCAAGCTCTGAAGAAGAGTAAGGAAATGACTGTAATGACTTCTGTCAATTGTAGACCCTCCCCATGCAAAGAGTATTCGTGCTTTTTGGCCTGTGTTTTAGACACACAACTAGTAGAAAAATCAAGTCCCAAGAATGTCTTAGTTGTCCAGGACTTCCCTGAAGTATTCCTAGATGACCTTCCCGGCTTGCCACCAGATAGGGAAATTGAATTTGTGGTAGATGTTTACCCCGGTGCCGAGCCTGTGTCCAAAAATCCATATAGACTAGCACCAACAGAACTTAAAGAATTGAAGAAACAGTTAGAGGATTTGTTGGAGAAGGGGTTCATACGCCCTAGCTTTTCACCATGGGGAGCGCCTGTTCTTTTTGTCAAAAAGAAGGATGGATCAATGCGTATGTGCATTGATTATAGAGAATTGAATAAGTTAACTGTCAAAAACAAATACCCTTTGCCGAGGATTGATGACTTATTTGACCAACTTAGGGGTGCAAGAGTTTTTTCTAAGATCGACCTTAGGTCCGGTTATTACCAGTTGAAGGTTAAATCTGAAGATATCCCAAAGACTGCCTTTCGCACAAGATATGGACATTATGAGTTTCTGGTTATGTCTTTTAGTTTGACAAACGCACCAGCAGCCTTCATGGATCTCATGAATAGGGTGTTTCACGAGTATTTGGACAAGTTTGTTATTGTATTCATAGATGACATCCTAATCTATTCTAGCACTAAGGATGAGCATGCAAAACATTTGAGTTTAGTGTTAGAAGTATTGAGAAGGCACCAACTTTATGCCAAATTTTCTAAGTGTGAGTTCTGGTTGGACCAAGTTCACTTTTTAGGACATGTCATCTCTGGGGACGGCATATCTGTTGATCCAGCAAAAGTTCAAGCAGTTAAAGAGTGGCCCCAACCGAAGAGTGCTACTGATATTCGAAGTTTTCTTGGACTAGCAGGGTATTATAGGAAATTCATCGAGGGATTTTCAAAGATTGCCACACCCCTTACTAGGTTAACAAGGAAAAATGTGAAGTACATATGGACTGATGAATGTGAACATAGTTTCATAACCTTGAAACAGAAACTGACCAATGCTCCAATTCTGACCCTTCCTGTCGATAATGGTAAGTTTAGCATTTACTGTGATGCTTCCAAGATAGGTCTTGGATGTGTGTTAATGCAAGATGGTAAAGTAATAGCTTATGCCTCTAGACAGTTGAAAACGCATGAGAAGAACTACCCTACCCATGACTTAGAATTAGCTGCAGTTGTATTTGCACTTAAGATTTGGAGGCATTACTTGTATGGACAATCCTGCGAGATATTCTCAGATCATAAAAGCCTGAAGTATATCTTCACACATAAGGAATTAAACATGAGGCAACGTCGATGGTTGGAATTTGTAAAAGACTATGATTTTGAGATCAAGTACCACCCTGGCAAGGCGAATGTAGTGGCAGATGCTTTGAATAGAGTGACTCCTTTAGTTTCTGCTTTGACTCTGGACATACCGATGGCTTTAGAGACGGAATTCCAAAGATTTAACCTGGAAGTTGTGCCAAGTGTGTCAGTCATGCTTTCGGCCATGTCTTTGAGGCCAACTATTTTGGAGAAAATAAAGGAGGTCCAAATGAATGACACTGAGTGTAATAAGTATAGGTTGTGCATAGATTCCACTGATAAGTCGGATTTCAACTGCTCAGCCGACGGAATTCTCAAGTTTCGAAATAGATGGTTGGTTCCGGCTGATACTGAGCTTAGGAAGGAGATCCTATCTGAGGCACATTCCTCCAGATTTTCAGTTCATCCTGGAAGTACGAAAATGTACAGAGATCTCAAGCAGCATTATTGGTGGCCCGGTATGAAGAGAAGTGTGGCGGAGTATGTGGAGTCATGTCTGGTCTGCCAGCAAGTCAAGGCTGAACATCAGAGACCCTCAGGGACATTGCAACCCTTACCAGTTCCTGAATGGAAGTGGGAACAAATAACAATGGATTTTGTCGTTGGACTACCTAGGACGGCAAAGGGGCATGATGCAATCTGGGTTATAGTTGACCGTCTAACCAAATCTGCTCATTTTCTGCCAATTAAGATAACTTACTCAATGGATCAGCTTGCTGAATTGTACATGCAAGAGATTGTCAGATTGCACGGAGTTCCAAGTTCAATAGTTTCAGACCGAGACTCCAGATTTACATCTAAGTTTTGGAAAAGTCTGCACAAGGCTATGGGAACACAGCTTAATTTTAGCACAGCTTTCCACCCTCAAACGGATGGATAATCCGAGAGGACTATTCAGACCTTAGAAGATATGCTCCGAGCATGCGTATTGGATTTTCAAGGATCTTGGAGTAGATATTTACCGTTGGTCGAGTTCTCTTACAATAACAGTTTTCAAGCAACAATAAGAATGACACCGTATGAAGCCTTATATGGACAAAAATGCAGATCTCCTTTGTACTGGGATGAAGTTGGTGAAGCACAAGTGCTTGGTCCTAATATTGTGCAACAAACTGTGGAGAAGGTTGCCCTCATCTGACAGAGAATTTTGACAGCTCAAAGCCGCCAGAAGAGTTATGCTGATAAAAGACGAAGAGAATTAGAGTTTGAAGTAGGTGATGAAGTTTTCCTTAAAGTATCACCATTTAAAGGAGTTGTCAGATTCGGGAAGAAAGGCAAGTTGAACCCCAGATTTATTGGACCGTTCACTATTCTGAAAAGAGTTGGGAGAGCAGCCTATCTGTTGCAGCTACCAGCTTCTATGGAAGGAATACATGACGTATTCCATGTTTCTATGTTGAAAAAGTGCATAAGGGATCCCAACCAAATCATGGAACAACAAGACCTCGAAATTTGTCCTACCCTTGCCTATGAAGAGAAACCAGTAAAAATCTTGGATTACGCAGTGAAGGTATTACGCAACAAAGAGGTCCCACTAGTGAAAGTCTTATGGCGCAACCAGAATGTAGAGGAGACGACCTGGGAGCGCCAGCAGGACATGATGGACCAACATCCAGAATTATTCAGGTACTGAATTTTGAGGACAAAATTCTTTTAAGGAGGGTAGATTGTAACACCTGGTTTCAATATAAATCAAAATAAGTTATTAAACGGAGGTATATAATCTTAAGGTTTAAAAATTGAGTGAAATGTTGATTAGGTTATTAAGTGACTAGGCAGGGGCAAGATGGTAATTGCAAATTTATATTGTGGATAACGTATTTAAGGGAAGTGTTAATGAGGTAGCCGCCACTGTTTCATTTCATTTCCTCTTCCACTCTCAGCTCCTCAGCTTAGCAGAGCGCGATAGGAGACCCTCTTCGATCCCTCCAGCGATTTCCTCAGAACTAGGAGAGTTTTGTTTCTATTTCTTGCTACATTGTAACTGTCGAGGGTTGATAAATGAAGTTTTGAGAATGCGGTATGTGAGTGCTAGTTTCGGTTTATGAGTTGAATCGGGAATGCACTACGATTAGGGCTTCCAAACTAATTTCCTTAGCTTTCTGGGTAGCTAGAAAGAAGTTTGACGAAAGTTTAAATTAATGTTCGATTTATGGAACTAGGTTTGAGCAAACTCCCGAGGGAGAGGTTTCAACAAGCTTCCCAGGAGACCAGGTAAGTGAAGTTTGCTTGTGCCTTCGGGCCTACATCACAAAACGTTAGGGTTATGATTACTTGTGTGAATCTGTATTCTATGCATCATGTTTTTAAAACATACGAAAATGAATTTGAATGCATGATTGGCATCGTAAGGATTGAACATATTGAAACAGTCATGAGAATCAGTTTCACTGTTAAGGGAATTAATCCACCCCTTAATGAGACAGGGATGTATGTACTTTGGGAGAGTTGATCCAACTCCCAATTTCACAGGGGGATCTGAACAGGAGAATCAGTTTCACTGTTAAGGGAATTAATCCACCCCTTAATGAGACAGGGATGTATGTACTTTGGGAGAGTTGATCCAACTCCCAATTTCATAGGGGGATCTGAACAGAAACGAAGCATGAGCAACTGAGTTGAGAAAGTAGAAATTGCATATTAGGAATTTATATTTCGTTGTTTCATTTCTTGTTGGCTTTACTTACTTAGAATTAGGCTAATAGATGAGTTTTGTGATGTAGGTGTTGAGGACACTGCAGGTGAGTTTCCTGAGTGCACAGAAGATTGATGTGGTTGGAGGAGTACATCCACGTCTCGGCTTGGTAAACTGATGAGGCGGGTTAACTGGTGTCAGCAGTTGTTGAGGTTTAGTAGATAACGATTAGTCTGAGTATGTTGAGTTTTCATGACAGTAGAAATTTTAGCATTTTGAATACGTTTTGAGATCTACTGATACTAGTAATCTGTTGAGTTTTAAACGTTGATTTTTACTGGATTTGACTAATGCTATGGTTGAGTTGTTTCTGAATGGTTTTCGAGAAGCAAGCAAATTCCTTTCTGTAGATAGTGTTGTGTTTTATGTCATCCGGTGATGTCGAGTGTTTTGGCTCGTAGGATGATATAGGTGTTATGTTTTGTCGTTTAGTGACCGGATGACAAATCTTATTTTTTGTCGTTTAGTGACCGGAAGACAAATCTTAGGTTTTGTCGTTTAGTGACCGGAAGACAAATTTTACGTTTTGTCGTTTAGTGACCGGATGACAAATTTTACGTTTTGTCGTTTAGTGACCGGAAGACAAATCTTACGTTTTATCGTTTAGTGACCGGAAGACAAATCTTATGTTTTGTCGTTTAGTGACCGGATGACAAATCTTACGTTTTGTCGTTTAGTGACCGGATGACAAATCTTATGTTTTGTCGTTTAGTGACCGGTGGGGGTCTTCAAATAGCTTTCCCCTTTTTGTTGACTTTGTTCAGCGGACGATGAATTTGACTTTTGCAACCTTTAAAGTGTTTTCACGAGTTAAACCTTTGCTTCTTAACCGATTGTTTTTTAACGTTTTCCCACGCTTATTTCGACATGGCTTTGTTTAATTTTATTTTTGTTTAAACGATTTCCGCTGCAAGTTTTCATGTTTTATCAAATGTCCAAATTTTGAATTTTGAACGAAGTTTTAATTTGGTCCAAGTTTTCATAGAAAGTTTCGGACTTATGAGTAACAAACCGGGTTCAGTAAACTCGGGGTGTTACAATATCAAACTACTACAAGCATGAGTTTTACCAACAATTACACAGCCTCTAACAAAATAGCCAAACCGTTGACGAGTACCTCACGAAATTCGAGACACTTAAGATGCGTTGTGGATTAGACGAGCCTGACGAGCAAGAAGTGGCTAGGTTCATTCGTGGACTTAATCGAGATATTGGCGACGTTGTGAAGTTGCAATAATTAGAGACCATGGATAAGGTCATCAAGTAGCTCTCATCGTTGAAAGGAAATCATGAGAAAGAAAGCAAGCCATTATCCTTCTAAATTCACGTCTTGGTCCCAAAATTTCAACAAGACTACCACTACTACAAGCAATGATGAAAAAAAGGCATTTTAACCGTAATTGACCCACTAAGGAAGTTAGTAGTTCGACAAAGCCCGTAGATAAGGCCCTAGTCAACAATCCCACTACTCAAAAGGCACGTGAAATCCAATGCTACAAATGTTTTGGAAAAGGCTATTATGCCAAAGAGTGCCCTAATAGAAGAGTAATGGTGATAAAGGAATCCACTGGCGAGTGGGAAATGGAGGATGATGATGGTCAGTACGACATGAAAATAGATGAGGAGAGTGGCACCGATAGTGATAATTGTCCACCTCAACATGGACCTCTACTCTCAGTAATTCGACGAGCACTTCTAACCAAGGATATAATACAAGACTACCAAAGGAAAAATATTTTCCATAGTTGTTGTGCAGTTAAGGATAAAGTGTGTTCCCTTATAATTGATGGTGGAAGTTGCATGGATGTTGCTTCGCAAGAAATGGTCAACAAGCTAGGCTTGTAAATGGTCGAACACCCTCAACCATACAAGTTGAAATGGTTGAATGATAGAAATGACATAAATGTGAGCGAACAAGTAACCATTGATTTCACCATTGGAAAGTATAAGGACTCGGTCCTTTGCGATGTAGTGCCAATGAAGGCGAGCCATCTTTTATTAGGACGGCCATGGAAATTCGATCGTAAGGCGACCCACCATGGGTTTCTCAACAAATACACTTTGGAGTTCGGAGGTAGAACAATTAAATTACTACCTATGACTCTTGAGCAACTAGCACAAGACGAAGCAATCTGCAAAGAAGCCAAAAACCAAGGAAACTTTTCTGATGTCTAAACATAAGTTAAGAGGCTATTCCACACAAGGACACTCCGACATCAATTGGTATCAAAACTCTCTTTTTGAAGTAGTATGCACTCTGCAACCTTCAATAATAACCAACAAACTTTGGGAAGAGGTGGTGGATGAAATAGAGAAGCCTTATCTCTTGAATGAAGAGTCAATCTGGCATTTGCCCTATCAAGGCAAGAAGAATATTTGTAGAGAGAACATCTTTGGGATCGGTAATATGATCATTAGTCCATTGTATTCCACCCAAAGAGTTGATGATAGGTTCACCATTTTTAAAGGACTAGCCCAGTGGTCAAAATGGTATAAGAAAGATATCTCACATGCAGGATTCTGCTACTGTCGAAACCTTCACTCCACCACCCAGTAAATGCCCTTCGACGTAGTTTTTGAATTCTATCCTCCCATCCTTACCAACAAACTCTATAGAAAAACCACCAACCACCCAAAATTTGGAGTTTATATCAAGAATACTATTGGTGGCTGAAAGGATTTTAACTCCACACCTTAATGGAGGACTACACCCTCATCATGTTCAAGTTTAAAATCTGAGCAAGTTTAGTTGAGACCCTTGGTATTAACTTGGGAGAGAACATCATTGGAAAGAAGCCAACCAATGGATTTGAGGCCAAATCCTCAAATCACCCTGAGAGGATGACATACCTAGGGGCCCAATCACATGAAAATCCAATCAAGGCCCAAATTTTATTTATTCTCTCTACTCATTACGTGCTCTCTTTTGCAGGTATGAATTTATGGGAGGAATGCACATGGAAAGCTTACTTTATGGACATGGATCAACCTCTTCACACCTTGATTTGGGGTGCACAGATGGATTCAACTCAAGGTCCAAAGGGAATTTGTCTTCCCGGCCTCAACAACTGTGTAACTATTTATTTGTTTTTCTTTTGGTAAACATGAACCTTTTTTTTTTGTGTTGGCACACAATTAGCCATTTTAGTCACATGCATGAATTTAGATTGTGTGGTTATGATTAGATTGAATGGTTAGGATTAGATGTATGATGGTGGCTAATTTGGGTTAATTTCATGGAATGATGCTAAGCCATGAAGGAAGATTGCATGCAAGGCTTCATCAATTGCACCAATGAGGATTTAGCTTAAAAGAGACATGGATTTGTGACTTGGTAGCAAAGACAAGAGGTAGTGCTCACAAAGATTGATGATGTGGCACAAGGAGGGCACTTGATGACTTTTTCAAGGGAGGAAGCTTCACCATTGGATGAAGCACAAGCACAAATGATCTCGGCCGCCCATCTCCATTTGATCAACGGTCATTGTAAAACCCTAGCCACCTAGGTTTCTATTTAAGCATGGTTATTGGTGTTTGTAGAAACTTTTTGCCAAATTTGAATATAATTTCGTTTTCCTTTTGAGCATTGCTCTTGGAGTCCACAGTTTGTGCCAAAACCGTGAAGGAGTGAGATCTCCATTGATATCCAAGTCTAAAGGTGCTTGAATATCTCTTACCCTTCTTCTTCCTCTCTCTTTGGAGAGCATATAGGTTGAAGAAGGCAAACCTTCCTCAAGGTTGTTGGTGTTTCCTTTGGGAAAACACCTTTACCTCAAAGCAAAATATAAGATAGCTTTAGGAGCCTCTAAGGGGCTATCCTTCATCATGATTTTTCATCCATTTTCATGTTTTCATTGTCACGACTTTTCTTCCTCACACACTCCTCTACATTTCATATTTTTATTGCATTTCATTTCGACCTCATCTTCATCCTCATTTTTGCACAAATCTGAGGGCACACTATCACCCGAGCACCTTTAGTTCTTTGTAGGTTTTAAGCTAACTCTTTTTGGGGCTTGGCTCATCATGTAATAATAGCATTACTCTCGATAACGAAGGGTCCATGCCCCGCAATAGCCATCTGTTTCCCGCATCTCCATTTTAAAGGGTGGTCGAGAATGGGGGATCACCGTCCCGAAACAACTTCCTGTTTTCAAGCGTAATATTTAAGAGTAGTTTGAATGGGATATGTCAAACTGCTCCATTTTTCATTAAAACCGTCAACTTTAGAGGTTGTGAGTCATTGGAGATCAATGAGATGTTCGACAGAATCACTCTATAAGGGGTGTACAGATTGAGGGGCGATAGCTGCGATAGAATTTTTCAATTGTTTTATGCGAACTTGACCTTTACCGGCAGGGCAGGATGTTTAAAGACACACATCTTCGGGTTTGTCGGCAAAGGGATTGAGGTGGAGAGATACTGTCTTGCTTCCCGAAATTGTGATTGTTTTAAATCGGCTGAGGGACTTGATTTTCTTAGGGCAATTCATCAAAATTCCAACATCGTGGGGTTCGTGAAACAAGATCCTGAGATTTGAACGTCAAAGATCGAGTTATTCACAATCTGATAACCCACATCATTCTACCTCGGGATGGGCATAGATATCTCTTGAGGTGCTTGAATCTCTATGCGATGGAGAAGCTGTACAACGAGCTGGTTTCGTGATTTTAGGTCACATGCATGAGATTGATCGGACATGTAACAAGAATCGGTCGTACGACATGTTAATTCAAAAGATCGTCAAGCGAGCTCGGATTTAGCTACCGATTTAGAGAAAATGAGAGCACAGAGATTCGACGATGTATTTGATAGGCTTCATTTGATTCAAACGAGCTTAGTTGATGTCGATGGGATTTGGGTGTTCAAGAAAGATTAGAGGCCTCTGTAGGATCGAAATTGTCTAAGGGGGGGTGAATTAAACTTTTAAACCTAATTTATTAATCTAATAGATTTCTCTCTGGTCTTAAACTTCTAAGTTAACAATAAACAACCAAATAAAATAGAGTGAGAGAGAGAGAAATTAACACCAGGATTTTTAACGTGGTTCGGCTAAACTTGCCTACGTCCACGCTCCAAGGCTCCCTGTTGAAGATTCTTAACCTTCTCCTCACGAGAAAACAAGATCGAACTTTCCGGGATTCGATTCACAGCCTTACACAGATCTGGATTGTTCTTCACGGGCAACAATCCACTGCCTTTTACAGACTTGTAAGTTTGTAAATTTTTGCACAAACTACACTCTCTCAAAGATAAAAATCTCAAGTTACAGAATCGAGGGGTGTAAAAGAAAATACAGAGTATTCAAAAATTTTGCTCATTAGGGCTCAATAGTGATTTTCGCAAAAAATTATTTCTCGAGCTTCTTTTCCGCCTTAAATACTCTGTCTGTAATTGGCTCTCTTCATTGAATGCTTCTTTCTAGATATGGAAAAATCTTACCGTTGGAGAAGCATTCGTACTAAGACAGATAGCCGTTGCTTTCTGGAGTTGCTATTTGCTCGTCGCCATTAATGCTCTGGAGTTTAAGTTCTGGACGATGTCACTGTACCTTCGCGATAATTTTGAATTTTGGCGGAAGATACTATTCACCGATTCAGGTCTTTAAAATACTATCGGCAGAAGTATCTTTAAACACCATCGATAGATGTGATCTTTAAACACCATCGGCAGATGTAGCTTTAAATGTAATCGGCAGAAGTATCTTGAAACGTCATCGGCAGATGTAACTTTAAACGTCATCGGTAGAAGTATCTTAAAACGCCATCGGCAGATGTATCTTAAAACGCCATCGGCAGAAATGATCTTGAGACGCCATCGGATGATGTAACATTACATTGCTTGAACCGGTATCGGTAGATGTGACATTATAACGCTGAACTGCCATCGGTATATGTTGCTTTAAAAAGCTGAACCGCCATCGATTGAAGCCTTCCTTGAAATATCATCGGTAGATGTAGGCTTTGAGAGTGCTGAGCCACTATCGGTAGAAGTCTTCAGAAATTTGTCGTCTAGCTATCGGCAGAGTTACTCTTTGTCGTGTAGCTATCGACAGAGTTACTCTTTGGAAGACTTTGAAATGCCAGCGGTATATGTAGCTTGTTTTGTCGTTTAGCTATCGGCAGAAGTAATCTTTTCTTTGAAAAGCCATTGGAAGATGTAGCTCTTTGAGCGACTCTGCTTTTGTCTTTTAGCGATCGGGGGATGTAGAATATTTAACAGTTTTCAGCCCTGTTTTACTATTAAGTCCTGAACACTAAACCAAATATTTTAAACAACTAAAATACCCTTTCCAAGGGCATTTCCAACAGAAAATTCTCATATGCATAACTCATTATTCTCATATATTAAACATAATCAAATTACATTCCTGAACATACAAATACATCATCAAAAACATATTTAGACTTAAACACTCTATAAGTCAACAATCTCCCTCTTTTTGATGATGACAACCTATAAGTTTGATTAAGTATAACTCTCCCCCATAATCCTAGCTCCCCCACAGCATGTGCATATAATCCAATTTCAAAACACAGTTTACATTCATACTATCAGCATAGCACATAAGTTCTCATACCAACATCAATCAAATAATCAAATACTATCTCCCCCAGTGACATTATCAAAAAAAAAAAGAGAGACATAAGAAGCAGAGCATTCAACACAATTTAAAGAAAGATAGTCAACTGTAGTATATCAGAGTGCCAAAAATGAAGAGAGCAAAAAAAAAATCGCCTATTTAATCAGTATCTACAAAGCGCTTTCAAAACTCTTGAATAATGGAAGAAGACACTTCATAGTCTGGATAGAGATAAGGACCCAAGAGTGCTTGAATTGTTGCAATATCTGGAGGGAGGGGTGGGTGATAGACCTGTAGGATCGAGGTTGTCTAAGAGGGGGGTGAATTAGACCTTTTTAATTTTTCTTAAACTATAGACAGACAAACACAATAATAAAAATAACAGAGAGAGAGAGAAAAACCAACACAAGAGTTTTTACGTGGTTCGGCCAAAACCTGCCTACATCCACGCTTCAAGGTTTCCCCCTTGAAGATCCTTAACCTTCTCCTTACGAGAATAAACAGATCGGAATTCTGGGCTCTGATCAACTGCCTTTCACATATCTGGATTGTTCTTCACGGGCGACAATCCACTGCCTTATACAGATATTTGAGTTTGTAAAATTCAAGCTCAGACTACACTCTCAAAGATTAAAATCTCAAGTTATCGAATCGAGAGGTGTAGAAGAGTAATACAGAGTATGCTTAATCTCGCTGGTTAGGGCTCAAAAATAAAATTAGCAAAAGTTGTTTCTTCGTCCTCTAACCTCGGCTTAAATACTCTGTCTGATTTCTGCTTCACAGAATTGAATGCTTCATTCTTCAAATGAAAAAATGTTACCGGTGGGAAGCATCCGTACTAAAGCAGATATCCGTTGCATCTGAAATTACTGTTCGTCGTCGCCATTAAAGTTCTGGAGTTAATGCTGAAAACGACGTCACTGTAGCTTCACGGTTATATTCAAATTTGGCGGAAGATCACCGGTGGAAGCAGCTTTAAAAAATCAGAACGTCATCGGTGGATGCAACTTGAAAAGCCATCAGATGATGCAACACTTCAACGCTTGAACCGGTATTGGCAGGAGTAATATTTTAAGCGCTGAACCGCCATCGGTAGGAGTAGCTTCAAATCTCATCGGCAGAAGCAATCTTGAAAAAGCCATCGGCAGAAGCAGCTTGAAAACGCCATCAGCAGATGCAGCTTGAAAACGCCATCGGCAGAAGCAGCTTGAAAACGCCATCGGCAGATGTATCTTCAAACGCCATCGGCAGATGCAGCTTGAAAACGCCATCGGCAGAAGCAGCTTGAAAACGCCATCGGCAGATGTATCTTCAAACGCCATCGGCAGATGCAGCTTGAAAATGCCATCGGCAGATGTATCTTCAAACTCCATCGGCAGATGCATCTTGAAACGCCATCATTTAGCGATCGGCATGTGTAATTCTTTAAACTCCACTGTTTTTGTCATTTATCTATCGATGGATGCCATTCTTTTCTTCAACCGGTGGATGTCTTCTTTGTCTTTTAGCTATCGGTTAATGTGAACATTTTATACAATTTCAGCCCTGTACACTTAACCAATATTGTTAGAAAACTAAAATACCCTTTCCAAGGGTATTTCAAAAACGATTAATTTTATATGCAAAACTCATTATTCTCATTTAATAAACATAATCAAATATATTACTCATCATATAAACACATCATCAAAAACATATTTAGACTTAAACTCTATTTAAGTCAACAATCTCCCCCTTTTTGATGATGACAAAATATTAATGTAAATTTGATTAAATGTTACTCTCCCCCATAATTCTAGTTCCCCCATAGCGAATGCATATATTCCAAAAACAAACACGGAGCATACCAGAGTTTCAAAAACATGCATATATCCAGGTTTTCAGATTTCCAAAAAATATGCATACATACACAAATCATAGTAACTAAATCCACATGCATGTCCATCATCAATCAAATATATTCTCCCCCATTGACATTATCAAAAACACAACAAACAGAGGGACAGCAGAAGCAATGCATTCAACATAAGAATACCAAATAGTAAACATCAGAATATTCAACATTAGAGTTGTAACAAAAAAAATATCATCTATTTAAAGAAAGCTAAAAAATGACTCCAAAAAGCTTGTTGAATCCAAGAATGTACTTCAAGGTTCAGATTGAAATATGCATCTACAAGTGCTGGAAGGGAATGAATATCATGAGGGATGGGTGGTTGATAGACCACCATGGCCTGGCAGTGAGCCGGAGATGGAGAAGGTTCTGAGTACACCACTATGTCCATACATGGAGGAGGCTTGACAGACAAACCAGCAGTAAAAGCAACAGGAGGAGAGAAGGCAAATTCAGCCTCCTGAAGATCCAAAGACATTAAACGCACATCTTCAGCAATAGTAGGCCTGGAAAAGGGAAGAAAAAGATCTTCATAGCAGGCCTCGGGGACACTGACAGAACTGGATGGTTCGGTTTCAGGTTCAGGATTCAAAGCGTCAACTAAAGATCGGAGAGACTCAAGTTCCCTAACAACAATGCGTCTATCAGCAGCGATTTTCTGAGACAGCAAATCAAGACTGGTATCTAAGGCAATGCCCATATCCTCTTGGTTCTTGTCAAGCTGACTTTGAATGGAACTGAGTGCAGTGCCAAGGCTGGCAATGGAAGTCTTCAGTTCAGAGTATTGGTCCTCACTTATGAAGAATCTCCTTTGATATGTCTTTGGAGTTGCTGGAGTAGCTGATGGAATTGGTGAGGAGACTAGAACATGTGGGGCTGTTAGGACTGGAGGAGCATGATTGACTGGAGAGGGAGGAGGTATAGCTTGTTGGAGTGGAGAGGGAGGAGGTATAGCTTGTTGGACTGGAGAGGGAGGAGGTATAGCCTGTTGGACTGGAGATGGAGGAGCTGGAGGAAGCAGAGCTGGTAAAAAAAATGCAGGTGGAGGAGATGGAGGATTCTCTGGAATGGGAAGGGGCACAGAGGAAGGAGCAGAGATTGCCTCTGAAACATGTGCCCTGGAGGATGGGGCAGGATGCCCTGGCATACGAGGAGGAAGTTGGAAGCGAGAAGCCTGAGATTGAGAAGGGGAAATATCAAATGTAGGTATCTCAGAGTCATCCCCTCCTTCAACAGTGGACTCCTCTGGCAGGATAAGTTTTCTCTTCCCCTTTTTGACAGCTGCTGCCTTAGCAACTTTTCTCTTAGAAACATTCAAAACCAACTCCCCTGTTCTTGTTCTCTTTATTCCCATTTTGTTCAGGGTGGTTTGAGAATAGTAACTTGTGGGTTGAAGATGGAAGGGGTCTTCATCCTCTGTCTTCATTCTCTGGAAAGACAACCTCAAGCTGCATAAATATCTTCATGAGAAGCAGATTGTAAGGAAAAGAGGTAGCCCTGGATGACACTGCCCGAATCATCCTGCGAACAACAACATATCCAAGATTGAAGGGGGCCTTGTGGTAAAGTGCAAACATAACAAAAAGCTTCATTGCACTCACTTCGTCATGGTGACCACCTTTAAGGACAATATTGTACCATATCATCTGATGAAATAACCTGGCCCTTGCGGTCAGGTGTTTGCCTTTAAGATGATCAGTGGAATGGTTGGGGTCAAGAGCTATAATCTGTAGAAAACTTTGACCCTCAGAGGTACCAAAGAAAGGAGGCTCAGTGCCGGACACATACTGGTAGGGGCAACTATCTAAATGGGAGCACTCCAAAAGGGCATTAATGGACTGTGGAGTGATATCAATGTGCTTTCCATACACAAAGCTCTTTATGGTGGAATGATCAGAAGTAAAACTCAGATTGACATAAAACATTCTGATTGCTTCAGGGTAATAGAAGGATTCTACATCAAACAGTCCTAATAACTCGAGATCCTTCAAGGGTTCTATAATATCCATTCCAGCTAAGTCATCAAAGTAAATACCTCGATTGGGAATTAAAGATTTGTGCCTAAAATCGTCATGGTACCTTAACTCAACAGCTTTGGAGAGAAAGAAAAGAGATGGCCACTCTTTTGCACGAGGAATCTCTCGTGGAGGACGAGCAGAAACTTTATCCTTCTTCTTGGCTGGTTTAGGTAAAGCGAGAGACTATGAAGCCAGATGATCCATTGGAAGGATAGGACTCGAGAGAGAGAAATGGTAGGGCAGGGGTTTTCACAAAGAGCGCAAAAAATGAAGTGTCTCTGAAAAGAGACAGAGTTTAAAAGAGAATAGGGCATCGCCCGACGAGAGGAAGTCACACGTGTAAGACCATTAGCCCGATGGGTCACACGTGTCGGAAGATTGAAAATATATCTTCCAATGCCTTCAGAAAATATGCATCTGCCGATACCTATCGGTATCAATGCATCAGCCGATGCCTTCACAGACAGAAATGCTCTAACACTCAGGAATTGTCCAAATAGAAGAAGAATCTTAGATTTTCTCAACCCGAATGAGACCTAGTCTTATTATAATATTATTGAAGGTCTTTTCATCCAACGGTTTTGTAAAGATGTCGGACAGTTGATCTACTGAATTAATAAATTCTAAAGATATATCACCTCTTTAAACATGATCACGGATGAAGTGATATCTAACATCTATATGCTTGGTTCTAGAATGCTAAATAGGATTTTTAGAAATGTTGATAGCACTGGTGTTATCACACCAGATAAGAATCTTATCATAAAACAGATTATAATCTTCCAAAGTCTGTTTCATCCAAAGCATTTGTGCACAACAACTGCCTGCAGCAATATATTCACTCTCAGCAGTTGACAATGCAACAGAATTCTGTTTCTTAGAATACCAGGAGACAAGAGATTCACCAAGGAACTGACATGTTCCACTGGTGCTTTTCCTATCAACTAGACTACCAGCATAGTCAGAATCAGAGTATCCAATCAGATCAAAAGAAGTGCCTTTAGGATACCACAAACCAAGATCATAAGTTCCACTCAAATATTTGAATATTCTCTTGACTGCATTTAAGTGAGATTCTTTAGGGGCAGCTTGGAATCTAGCACACAGACAAACACTAAAGAGTATATCTGGCCTACTTGCAGTCAGATATAACAATGAACCAATCATACCACGATATTTCTTAATATCAACACTAATTCTTTTTTCATCTTTATCCAATTTAGTTGTGGTACTCATGGGAGTCTTTGAAGACTTAGAAGATTCTAATCCAAATTTCTTAAGAAGTTCCTTAATGTACTTTTCTTGACAGAAGAAAATTCCATCAGGAGATTGACTGATCTGAAATCCTAAGAAGAATTTTAACTCCCCCATCATACTCATCTCAAATTCACTTTGCATGACAAAGGAAAATTCATTACACATGTTGATGTTAGTTAATCCAAAAATAATGTCATCGACATAAATTTGAACTAGAAAAATGTCTTTATCCTTTTGCATGGTAAATAGAGTTGAGTCAGTATTTCCCTTTTTGAAATTCCTTTCTTCAAGGAAATTCTTCAATCTATCATACCAAGCTCTAGGAGCCTGCTTAAGACCATAAAGAGCTTTCCTTAATTTGTAGACATGGTCGGGTTTATCGAAAGCTTCAAATCCTAAGGGTTGCTCAACAAAAACTTTTTCATTGATGAAACCATTTAAGAATGCACTCTTTACATCCATTTGAAAGAGTGTGAAGTTCTTGTAGCAAGTAAAATCTAAGAGCATTCTAATTGACTCTAATCTAGCTACAGGAGCAAAAGATTCCTCAAAATCTATACCCTTTTCTTGAGAGTATCCTTTAGCTACTAGTTTAGCATTATTTTTAACAACAGTCTCATTTTCATCTAATTTATTCTTGAATACCCATTTAGTTCCAATGATGGGATGATCCTTAGGCCGTGGAACAAGTTCCCATACCTTGCTCCTTTCAAATTGATTTAGCTCCTCTTGCATAGCTAAAATCCAATTTTCATCACCCTCGGCCTCTTCAAACTTCTTAGGCTCTATTTGAGATATAAATGCCACATTAGCACATAGATTCCTAAGAGAGGATCTAGTCTTAACTCCTAAAGAAGAATCACCTAAAATTTCATCTATTGGATGGTCTTTGACATACTTCCAATATCTAGGAAGAGCAGTATTTTCATCCTTGACAGGAATAATATCTAGAGAAGTAGGAGAAAGTTCTAAAGATTTTTGTACTTGAAGAGGATCACTAGATTTTTCTAAAGAAAGAGAATCCAGTTGTTTATCCAAAGTATCATCCTCATCCACATTGATTGTGGGTTGAGGGGACTCATCAAAGTTGACATGAACTGACTCTTCAACAACTAGAGTTCTCTTATTGAAAACCCTATATGCTTTACTGGTCAGAGAATAACCAAGAAAAATTCCAAGATCAGATTTGGAATCGAATTTTCCTAAGTTATCCTTAGTATTAAGAATGAAGCATTTACTACCAAAGGCTCTAAAGTACTTAACAGAAGGGGTTTTGCCATTCCAAAACTCATAGGGAGTTTTCTCAAGAATAGGTTTTATGGAGACCCGATTGAGTACATAGCAAGCTGTTGAAACAGCTTCAGCCCAGAAGTACTTGGGAAGAGAATTCTCATTAAGCATATTCCTAGCAAGCTCTTGGAGAGATCTATTCTTCCTCTCAACAACACCATTTTGCTGAGGGGTCCTAGGAGAGGAGAAGTTGTGCTCAATTCCATATTTGAGACACAAGAGTTCAAATCTTTCATTTTCAAATTCTCCTCCATGATCACTACGAATAGCAATAATGGTGAGCTCCTTTTCATTTTGAACTCTTTTCCTAAAGCTAGAAAATGTATCAAAAGTCTCATCCTTAGATTTCAGAAAATATACCCAAGTGAATCTAGAGAAGTCATCTACAATAACAAAGGCATAGAGTTTGCCTCCTAAGCTAGCTATATTGGAGGGACCGAAGAGGTCCATATGAAGGAGTTGGAGAGGCTTTGAAGTAGAAATTGTATTCTCAGATGCAAAGGAACTTTTGATCTGCTTTCCCATTTGGCAGGCTTCATAGACCTTATCCTTCTCAAAGGATATCTTAGGAATTCCTCTAACTAAATTCTCCTTAGTAATCTTAGCTAAGGTATCCATCCTTACGTGACCTAATCTCCTATGCCAAGTCTAGCAGTCATTAGAAGAATTCACAACAAAACATTTTTCATCAGACACAACAATATCATCTAAGTCAATAATATAAATATTTTCTTTCCTATAGCCAGAAAACAGAATTTTTCCATTTGGAGCATTTTTAATTATGCAAGAATTTGACTTAAAAATCACTTCATATCCTTTATCACATAACTGGCTAATACTGAGTAAATTATGCTTTAATCCATCAACTAATAAAACATTCTCAACAATAGGATTAATGCTTTTACCTATGTTGCCGATGCCAACAATTTTCCCTTTTTGGTTTCCACCAAAAGTAACACTTCCTTTCTTCTTGTTGACAACTGCAAACTTGGTTGAGTCTCCTGTCATATGACTCGAGCATCCACTGTCGAGGTACCATTGATTTTTCCCAGGAGAACAGTCAACCTGCAAAACAGAAATCAATTGGTCTTCTTAGGTACCCAAATCTTTTGGGTCCTAGTGTTAGGTCTGGTCCCCTTAAGAACCCATTGTAATTTACTGTCAGATTTGACATTGTTTACTTTTAAAGGACATACAAAAGATTTATGCCCTACTTCATTACAAACATGGCAGGTAGTGGATTTCACAAAGTAATTCTTGTAAACTTTCTTTTTACTCGATTTATCATAACCTATTCCTGCCCTGTCAAAATTTACTCTCTGTTTACCTAATAACATCTTATATAACTTGTTGCCATTAGTAAATTTCAAGACAATATTATTTAAATCCTCATTTCTGCTTTTAAGTTCAATTATTTCCTTTTTCTGCATATTACTCTCCTTAGCATGCAAGTCAACTTCTTTTGCATGCTTTTCTACTAATCCTACATTATCCTTTTTCAACAGATTGTATTTAGTTTTAAGCATTCCAAATTGCTTGATTAAATCATTAAATGCGTCAATTAGCTCACCATCATCATTATCACTCTCAGTATCACTTAAAGAAATACTAACCTCATTATCGTGTGCCATGAAGCATAGGTTGGCTACTTCCTCATCTTCAGAAGAAGAAGTGTCGCCTTCACTGTCATCCCAAGTAGCCTTCATAGCCTTCTTTTTAAACTTCTTGGGATTCTTCTTCACTTGTGGACAGTCTGTCTTCATATGACCTGGCTTTCCACACCCGAAGCATGTGATTTCCTTCTCCTTTTGAGATTTCTCAACCTTTGGATATCTCCTTCCTTGCATTCTCTTTCTCTGGAGAAATTTACTGAACCTCCTTGTAATAAGGGCAATATCTTCATCATCATCTTCTTCTTCTTCCTCAGATACTTCTTGTTTACTGGAGGAGGCTTTCAAAGCAATATCATTCCTTTTATTGATCTCCTTTTCTTTGAGATCTTCCTTATCATTGACCCTCATTGTTATCTCATGAGTCATCAGAGAGCCAATGAGCGCTTCAAGCTTGAGCACCTTTAGATCCCGAGCCTTTTGTATTGCTGTCACCTTTGGTTGCCAGGCTCTAGGTAGGCATCTCAAAATTTTTCTTACCTGTTCCTCACCTGAATAAATCTTACCGAGAGCTTTTAAACCATTAGTAATGTTAGTAAACCGAGTAAACATAGATGAAATAGACTCATCCTTTGACATGGTAAACAGCTCATACTCGTGTACTAACATGTTCAGTTTGCTCTCCTTCACCTGATTTGTGCCCTCCTGTGTGACCTCTAATAAGCGCCAAATCTCTTGGGCACTCTCACATCCTTGTACTCTATTGAATTCGTCTCTATTCAGAGCACAGTACAGGGTGTTTATAGCCTTGGCATTTAAGCTCAAGTTCTTTTTATCTGTATCATTTAGTTCGTGTGAAGCTTTGGGGATCTTCACACCATTCTCTGTTTTGACAGCAATGTAAGGACCATTTTCTATGTTATTCCATAATTCATAGTCCACAGCTTGAACGAATATTCTCATTCTAGACTTCCAGTAGACATAATCACTACCATCAAATAAGGGAGGTCTATTTGTAGCTTGACCTTCTACTTGTGCGGAGTTAGTGTTGAATGTCATTGTAAATATATATATATAACACAGAGTGTTTAAACACAGCTTAGACAATGATAACCTTGCTCCGATACCAATTGTAGGATCAAGGTTGTCTAAGAGGGGGGTGAATTAGACATTTTTAATTTTTCTTAAGCTATAGGCAGACAAACACAATAATAAAAATAACACAGAGAGAGAGAGAAAAACCAACACAAGAGTTTTTACGTGGTTCGGCCAAAACCTGCCTACATCCACGCTTCAAGGTTTCCCCCTTGAAGATCCTTAACCTTCTCCTTACGAGAATAAACAGATCGGAATTCCGGGCTCCGATCAACTGCCTTTCACAGATCTGGATTGTTCTTCACAGGCGACAATCCACTGCCTTATACAGATATTTGAGTTTGTAAAATTCAAGCTCAGACTACACTCTCAAAGATTAAAATCTCAAGTTATCGAATCGAGAGGTGTAGAAGAGTAATACAGAGTATGCTTAATCTCGCAGGTTAGGGCTCAAAAATAAAATTAGCAAAAGTTGTTTCTTCGTGCTCTAACCTCGGCTTAAATACTCTGTCTGATTTCTGCTTCACAGAATTGAATGCTTCATTCTTCAAATGGAAAAATGTTACCGTTGGGAAGCATCCGTACTGAAGCAGATATCCGTTGCATCTGAAATTGCTGTTCGTCGTCGCCATTAAAGTTCTGGAGTTAATGCTGAAAACGACGTCACTATAGCTTCGCAGTTATATTCAAATTTGGCGGAAGATCACTGGTGGAAGCAGCTTTAAAAAATCGGAACGTCATCGGTGGATACAACTTGAAAAGCCATCGGATGATGCAACACTTCAACGCTTGAACCGGTATTGGCAGGAGTAATATTTTAAGCGCTGAACCGCCATCGGTAGGAGTAGCTTCAAATGTCATCGGCAGAAGCAATCTTGAAAAAGGCATCGGCAGAAGCAGCTTGAAAACGTCATCGGCAGATGCAGCTTGAAAACGCCATCGGCAAAAGCAGCTTGAAAACGCCATCGGCAGATGAATCTTCAAACGCCATCGGCAGATGCAGCTTGAAAACGCCATCGGCAGATGCAGCTTAAAAACGCCATCGGCAGATGTATCTTCAAACGCCATCGGCAGATGCAGCTTGAAAACGCCATCGGCAGATGCAGCTTGAAAATGCCATCGGCAGATGTATCTTCAAACGCCATCGGCAGATGCATCTTGAAACGCCATCGTTTAGCGATCGACATGTGTTAAACTCCACTGTTTTTGTCATTTACCTATCGGTGGATGCCATTCTTTTCTTCAACCGGTGGATGTCTTCTTTGTCTTTTAGCTATCGGTTAATGTGAACATTTTATACAATTTCAGCCCTGTACACTTAACCAATATTGTTAGAAAACTAAAATACCCTTTCCAAGGGTATTTCAAAAACGATTAATTTTATATGCAAAACTCATTATTCTCATTTAATAAACATATCAAATATATTACTCATCATATAAACACATCATCAAAAACATATTTAGACTTAAACTCTATTTAAGTCAATAAGACCACCAAGTCCAAGCAGGGAGCAGAAGGTGGAGAGAGTTCTGGAAACATCACCATGTCCAGACATGGAGCAAAAGGCACGAATGGATCTCCATGCACCATCATGTCCACACATGGTGGAGGCTCAACAGGAGGAGGAGCCTGAAGTGTAGCCAGTGACCGTGGAAGAGAAGATGCAGACTCGATGATTGGAGAACTGAAAGGAGCAGTGAATCGAAGCTCAACATCGTGAATATCTAAGGGCATGAAGTTCACTGCCTGGTTAACTTCGGGTCTGTTGATGGGAGGGAAAAGATCTTCAGAACAGGCCTCTGGGAAGGAAAGAGGGCTATGAGATTCAGGTCGTAGAGCTTTAACTTTAGATTTTAGAGACTGAAAGGCCCTGGAGAAAATGTCCTTATGTCGATCCATTTTGTGAGACAGCTGATCTTGAGCAACATCAAGATCCTTGTTGAAGTCCAGTTTGGCTTGATGGATCTTGGCATCTAAGGACTTATCAATCTGCACCTGAACCGAACTGAGGGCTGTCCCTAGACTTTCGATGCAGGACTTCAACTCAATGTACTGATCCTTTAACTCAATGTACTGATCCTCACTCATGGAAAATCTCCTTTGATAAGTTTTGGGAGTGGCAGGAGCAGTGGACGGGAGTGGAGAGGAGACTTGTACTTGATGAGCTATTGGAACTAAAGGAGCAATTTGAACTGGAGGAGCAGGTTGCACTGGAGGAGCAGTTTCAAAGTGAGGAGCAATTTGAACTGCAGGAGAGATAGGAGCTGGAGCAGGCTGAGAGAGCAACATAAGTGGAGGTGGAGGAGAATGAGGGCACTCTAGAATTGGAGGGGGCAGAGAGGAGGGAACTGAGATTGCCTCAACACCAGGAGGAAAGGTTGTAGGAAGGCTAGGAATAACAGGAGCAAGGGATAGGCGAGGAGGTTGAGAGCAAGACACCTGAGAGACAGAAGGTGAGTTATCAAAGGCAGGAATCTCAGATTCATCCATACCTTCATGAACAGACTCCTCAGGCAGGATAAGTTTCCTCTTCCCTAGCCTGACAGAAGCTGCCTTAGTAGCCTTTCTCCTAGTCTTATCCAAGACAAAATCTCCTTTTCTTGTTCTTTTGATCCCCATTCGCTTCAGAGTGGTGATGGAATAATAACTTGAAGGTTGAAGACGGACGGGATCTTCTTCCTCTGGAAATACAACTTCAAGCTGTGTAAAGATTTTCATCAGAAGCAGGTTGTAAGGAAGAGATGTAGCCTTGGATGTCACAGCTTGAATCATCCGTCTTACAATAATATATCCCAGGTTGAAAGAGGTCTTTTGGTAAAGGGCAATCAGAACAAATAGTTCCATTCCACTCACCTCATCATGGTGACCACCCTTGGGGACAATGTTGTACCCTATCATCTGATGTAGTAGTCTGGCTTTTATGGACAGGTGTTTTCCCTTTAGATGATCAGGGATGTGGTTTGGGTTTAGAGCAATAGTTTGCAGAAATCTGTGACCCTCAGGAGAATCAAGGAAAGGGGACTCATAGCTGGATTCGTAGAATTAGTGGCGGCTATCTAAATGGGAACACTCCAGAATGGCATTGATGGACTAGGGTGTGATTACTATGTGCTTTCCATACACATAGCTCGATATTGTAGATAGGTCGGAAGAAAAACCCAAATTGGCATAAAACATTCTAATAGCTTCAGGGTAATAGAAGGATTCAACATTAAACAGTTCCAATAACTCAAGATCCTTCAGAGGTTCAACAATATCCAAACCATCAAAATCCTCAAAGTAAATACCACGATATGGAATCAAAGTTTTATGCTTAAAGTCATCGTGATACCTTGATTCAGAATCTTGAGAGGAAAAGAAGAAAGACGGCCACAGATTTGCACGAGGAATCTCTCGTGGCTGACGAACTGAGATTTTAGCCTTCTTCTTGGCCGGTTTAGGAATAGCACGGGAAGAGGATGCCATTGAATTGATTTAACAGCTTTATGGAAGGGAAAATGTGAAAGAGAGAAGCAACTGAATCCAAGCACGAGAGAGGAATCGACAGAGGGTGTAGGGTTTTTGAAAGAGCACAAAAAAGAGAAAGCGTCTCAAACAAGTGAGTTTAAATTAGGGCTTCGCCCGAATATATGAAGACAAAACACGTAACACCGATATCGCCCGATGAGGGGACACGTGTCAATAGATTAAAGAATATATCATCCGATGCCTATCGGTAGATATACTCTTCCGATGTCTATCGGTAGATATATTCTTCCGATGCCTTCATAAACAAAACTGCTTTATCACTCAAAATTTACCAACATAAGAAGAACCTTAGTTTTTCTCAACTCGAATGAGACCTAACCTTATTCTAATATTGTTGAAGGTCTTTTCATCCAAAGGCTTGGTGAAGATATCAGCTAATTGATCAACAGAATTAACAAATTCTAAGAAAATATCACCTCTTTGAACATGATCTCTTATAAAGTGATATCTAACATCGATATGCTTAGTTCTCGAATGTTGGATTGGATTTTTGGAAATGTTTATAGCAATGGTGTTGTCACACCGAATAGGAATCCTATCATAGAACAGATTATAATCTTCTAGAGTTTGTTTCATCCAAAGTATTTGTGCACAACAACTGCCAGCAGCAATATATTCACTCTCAGCAGTTGATAATGCAACAGAATTTTGCTTCTTGGAGTACCAGTAAACTAGAGATTCACCAAGGAACTGACATGTTCCACTGGTGCTTTTCCTATCAACTAGACTTTCAGCATAATCGGAATCTGAGCATCCTATGAAATCAAAGAAAAACCCTTCGGATACCACAATCCAAGATCATGAGTTCCACTAAGATATTTAAATATTCTCTTGACAGCATTTAAGTGGGATTCTTTAGGAGTGATAAGTGTGTATTTTGCACACTTATTCGTTCTTCTCATGCTTGTTTTGATTAGTTTTTCCTTGAGCATTTGAATGTATTTGATGTTGTTAGTGAGATTGTGCAGATAAGTTGAATTTTAACAGGTAATGGCAGAATTGAATCGAAATTAAGAAATAAAGACAAAGAGGAAGCAAAGCAGCAAAAGAATCGGATCACGATCGATCGTGATCGTACTGCGATCGATCGTGATTCGAGAGAAATTCATTCCAGAAGTCCAGACAGGGCCCGATCACTCGGGCTTTGAACCTCGATCGATCGTGATCGAGAAATATTTCGTTCAAAGTTTCCCGAGACAGCCCGACTGATCGAGCTCAGCACCTCGATCGATCGTGATTCGAGAGTTTTTCATACCAAAATCCAGAGACGGCCCGATTGATCGGGCTTTGCAGCTCGATCGATCGTGATTAACAGAGAAATCACTCCTAAAGCATCGCGCGATCACGATCGATCATGGTATCATTACGATCGATCGCGATTGCGAGAAATTACCAAAATCCAATTTTTCAATTAATTGATCAGGTTGATCTCGGCCGTTGACTGATGGACCGCGGCTCTAAGTCTAGTAAAGATAAAAGTCTGAAGAGGAGGCGAAAAAAAAAACACAGCGAAATAGAGAGAAAAACCCTACGGAGACATCGGAGGCCGAATCGAGCAATTAGCGAGGAACGGGCGAATTCGACGAAAAATTCTGAGTTTTTGTTTCTTCTCTTCTCTTCCAGCATGAATTACTTTATTTTCTCTAGAGTTTTCTTCAATTTCAGCATGAACTAAACTTTCGATTCTAGGGTATCGACGTAACTCTGTTATGAATATTTAATTGTTTTAATTTAAGTTTTTAGTTTTCTTATTCTTTTCTGTGTTGAGTAATCTATTTTGAACGTAATACTTATGTTTGCTTGATCACAAAAACTAAGAATATTAGGGTTAATTCGGGATGCGAGAGCGGAGAATCTAACTGTGCACTGAATAGATTACCTTAAAAAGGATCCTAGGCTAGAGATAGTTAGGGTGTTTGAGTGGTAATATAATTTCTTGCTCTTAATGTATTCAATTAATTCTCAGGATTAGAGACCGAGAGGTGATAATTCGTTAATTGAATAAGTTTATCTTTGCTCGAGAGAGATTGATGAATATTTTTTGTGAAATTGCCATCAACACGAAGGAATAAGGATTAATTACTTGAATTAGGGTTGTTAAATAGAATTAGCTAAGTGAAATCGAAACCCTGAAAATTTTCTCATCTTATAATCTTACTCTTTTATATCCAACTCTATTATTTAAATTGTTCAATTTCTTTTAGTTGAATTATTTTAGTTTAAGGTCTTAAATCATCAACACATTATTTCTTTTCAATTTAAACTGAAATTTAGATATTCAATACTTAGCATATTTATTCCTCGTGGGATCGACACTCGTACTTACACACACTTTACTACTTTTGCGACACGTGCACTTGCGTGTAATTTTTAGCAACAAGTTTTTGGCGCCGTTGCCGGGGAACTAATTTTGTTATTATTGAATTATTTGATTTTAGTTTATAGTTGAATTTTCTTTTGCTGCTAGACTTAAATTGTATTATTTGCACATTACAGGTGTATGCGAAAATTAGGTACTGCCAACCTAATCCCTCTCGACTCTGAAATTGAACGAACCTGTCGCCGAAATCGAAGGGAAACAAGACAAGCAATTATGGCAGATAATCAAAATGCAGATGTACAACCGATTATCGAGACTGAGGGAGTCAGGTGACGAACATTGCTCGATTATGTTATGCCATCCATGGACGGGGTTCAATCAGCAATTCGAAAACCTGCCATCACGTGCAATAATTTTGAAATCAAGCCGGGGACAATAAAAATGATTCAACAGTATCAATTCTGCGGTTTGCCTAATGAGGACCCTAAGGATCATATTGCTAGCTTTGTTGAGGTCTGTGATACTTTTAAATACCATAATGTCTCTGAGGATGCTATCAAGCTCAGGTTATTCCCCTTCACACTAAGAGATCGTGCAAAGAATTGGTTGAATTCCTTACCTTCAGATTCAATTACCACGTGGAATGAATTAGTGCAGAAATTTCTATCCAAGTTCTTTCCCTTTGAAAAGATGGCGAAACTCTGCAATGAAATCACCAATTTTGCTCAATTTGATGGTGAGACAATCTATGAAGCGTGGGGCCGATTCAAGGAGATTTTGAGAAAATGCCCCCCACATGGTCTACCACAATGGATGCAAATACAGACATTCGTCATTGGCTTATCATTTCCTACACGGACTCTTGTCAATTCAGCAGCTGGTGGATCACTATTACAAAAGACGGAAGTGGAGGAGTTTAACCTGTTAGAGGAGTTATCCCTAAATAATGATCAGTGCCCGGTTGAACGTCAGATTTTGAGGAGGCAGCCAAATACCCCAGAAATGGAAGCGATAAAAGCATTGACTACTCAAATTGCTTCCCTTACTCAGCACATCCAAGGTAATCAAGCTCCAGTTAATGCAATTCATTCTCCGATCATACAATGTCAGTGGTGCCAAGGACCACATGCTAGTGAAAATTGTCAGCACGGGAACCAAATGGCTGGCAATTCGTTTGAACAAGCTCAATTTGTGGGAAATTATACTAGACCAACATACCAGAATTCAGGGAATTATTTTAATGGGGGGCGTAACAATCACCCGAATTTTTCATGGAAAAATCAGAACAACGCCGTGCAACCGCCTCAAGTACCTCAACAAGGACCACCAGTGCAGGAAAGGAAAGTTAGTCTTGAAGAGTTAATTGCCAAAATGGGTGAGCGCACTAGTAGTATCATTGCCGAAATGGGGGAGCATACTAATAAATTTATGGCTGAAACACGCACTACCTTGCAAAACCAGTCAGCTCAAATTCGAAGTTTGGAGACTCAAATGGGCCAGATGGCAGCTGCATTAAATGGTCGCCCTCAAGGCGCATTACCTAGCTCCACTGAAGTCAATCCTAGAGGCCAGTGCAATGCCATCACACTTCGGAGTGGAGCAGTGATTGAAAATTGTACCAAGGAAAATAAGAAAGTGGTCGCATATGAGGGAGTGCATTCGTCATCATCCGAGTCCACACCAAAGGATCAAGAGCTACTGGACGCTCCATCTCAGATTCCAAAGGAGATTATCCCCAAAGTTCCTTTCCCACAACGCCTGAAAAATGCAAAGTTGGATAAACAGTTTGAAAAATTTTTGAACGTGTTCAAGCAGCTTCATATCAACATTCCATTTGCCGAAGCCCTGGACCAAATGCCAACCTATGCAAAATTTTTAAAAGAGGTTCTATCCCACAAAAGGAAGATAGAAGATTGTGGTACAATTGCTCTGTCTGAAGAATGTAGTGCAATAATTCAACAGAAATTACCACAAAAGTTGAAGGATCCGGGTAGTTTTACGGTTCCATGTGAGATTGGGAACCACATCTTCGAGCGGGCGTTATGTGACTTGGGTGCAAGCATCAATCTAATGCCTCTGTCTATTTTTCAAAGGCTTGAGCTAGGGGAAGCAAAACCAACAAGAGTAATTTTACAGATGGCCGACCGATCAATCAAACATCCAAGAGGAATAATCGAAGACGTGTTGGTTAAGGTCGACAAATTCATATTCCCAGCCGACTTTGTAGTTCTCGACATGGCAGAAGATCGAGACATCCCTATTATTTTGGGCAGGCCATTCTTAGCTACAGGGGGTGCCTTGATTGATGTTCAGAGGGGGGAGTTGAAATTACGTTTGCAAGATGAAGAAGTGACGTTTAATGTCTTTAACTCCATGAAGTATCCGACGGCCAGCGATGATATATTTAAAATTGACTCTCTCGAATCAGCGGTGGACGGAGTTTCTCTTCAGTCTAGTGATCCTCTCGAGGTGGCTTTACTGAATCAAGATGTGTTTTTCGATTTTGACTCTTCTGCGCAGGAATTTATATCATGGATGGATTCGTTCGAGCCTAATCGAAGAAGGTATTTCGAGAGTTTGAGGGAGCCACCAGTTAGAGTCCGACCTTCTATTGAGAGCCCACCCGAGTTGGAGCTAAAGCCACTACCGTCTCACCTCAGGTATGCATTCATTGGTGCTAACTCAACTCTTCCAGTCATTATTCCAGGTGACTTATCTAAGACGGAGGAGGAAAAATTATTGCGTATACTTCGGACGTACAAGATGGCGATAGGGTGGACACTGTCAGATATCAAAGGAATCAGTTCTTCATTTTGCATGCATCGGATTTTAATGGAAGAAGAGCATCGACCATCTGTAGAGCATCAACGCCGTTTAAATCCAGCCATGAAAGAGGTTGTGCGAAAGGAAGTTTTAAAGTGGTTGGATGCAGGGGTTATCTATCCGATCTTAGATAGTTCGTGGGTGAGTCCAGTGCAGTGTGTGCCAAAGAAAAGTGGAATGACAGTAGTCAAGAACGAGAATGATGAGTTGATTGCATCTAGAACAGTCACCGGTTGGAGAATTTGTATAGACTATCGGAAATTGAACAAGGCTACACGCAAAGATCATTTCCCATTGCTGTTTATTGATCAGATGTTGGATAGACTTGCGGGACACGAATATTATTGCTTTCTTGATGGGTACTCAGGATATAATCAGATTGCTATTGCCCCAGAAGATCAAGAAAAGATGACTTTTACATGCCCCTATGGTACTTTTGCATTCCGTCGGATGCCATTCGGCTTATGTAATGCACCAGCTACATTTCAAAGATGCATGATGGCTATTTTCTCAGATATGGTGGAGCGCTTCATAGAAGTCTTCATGGATGACTTTTCAGTATTCGGATCTTCATTTGACTCATGTTTGAATAATCTGTCCAAGGTGCTCGAACGGTGTGTTGAGACAAATCTAGTACTTAATTGGGAAAAATGTCACTTTATGGTGAAAGAAGGTATTGTATTGGGCCATCGTATTTCAGCACAAGGAATTGAGGTGGACCGAGCTAAAATTGTCGCTATCGAGAAGTTGCCACCGCCGACGACAGTAAAAGGAGTGCGGAGTTTTCTAGGGCATGCAGGATTCTACCGGAGGTTCATAAAAGATTTTTCTAAGATTACCAAGCCACTATGTCAGTTATTGGAAAATGGAGTACCATTTGTTTTTACTGTCGAGTGTCTTGCAGCGTTCAATGTGTTAAAGGAGAAACTTGTGTCGGCACCAATCATAGTCGCACCCGATTGGGAATTACCATTTGAAATTATGAGTGATGCTAGTGATTTCGCGGTAGGAGCAGTTCTGGGGCAGAGAAAGGATAAGACCTTCCATACAATTTATTACGCCAGCCGCACTCTCAATGATGCCCAACTAAATTATGCCACCACTGAGAAGGAATTGTTAGCAGTAGTCTTCGCATTTGATAAGTTCCGTCCCTATGTTATTGGCAACAAAGTCACAGTTTACACGGATCATTCGGCTATTAAATATTTGATGGAAAAGAAGGATGCCAAGCCTCGATTGATTCGATGGGTACTACTTTTACAAGAATTTGATATTGTGATCAAGGACAAGAAAGGCACTGAGAACTTGGTAGCCGATCACCTATCTCGGTTGGAAACACGAGCTCATGAATCCGATAGTGACGTTCAAATAGCCGAAGACTTTCCAGATGAGAAGATCATTGCAATCGCAGCGTTACCGTGGTATGCTAATTATGTGAATTTTCTTGCCAGTGGGATTATACCGTCCGATTTGTCGCATCACCAAAAGAAGAAATTTTTCGCCGATGTAAAGCGATATTATTGGGAAGAGCCGATTTTATATAAACATTGTGCCGATCAAATCATCCGACGTTGTATCCCAGAAGACGAAGTGAACTCTGTATTAAAACACTGCCATTCTCTAGAATGTGGCGGACACTTTGGTGGACAACGAACAGCAGTTAAGGTACTTCAGTGTGGATTTTATTGGCCCTCTTTGTTTAAAGATGCATATTCGTTTGTTGTCGCTTGTGATCGATGTCAACGGACCGGTAATATTTCTCATCGGAATGAGATGCCATTGACTAATATTTTGGAGGTTGAGTTGTTTGATGTATGGGGTATTGACTTTATGGGACCGTTTCCATCGTCGTACAATAACAAATACATTCTTTTGGCGGTCGTTTATGTCTCCAAGTGGGTTGAAGCGATAGCTTCGCCAACCAATGATGGCAAGGTGGTCTTGCGTTTTCTGCAGAAGAATATTTTCACTCGCTTTGGAACACATCGGGCCATCATTAGTGACGAGGGAACTCACTTCTGCAATAGACAGTTTGCAGCACTACTCAATAAGTATGGGGTAAAGCATCGCAGGGCACTGGGATATCACCCTCAATCAAATGGGCAGGCCGAAGTCTCTAATCGAGAAGTGAAGAATATCCTTGAGAAAACAGTTGCAAATTAAAGAAAAGACTGGGCTCGCAAGTTGGATGATGCTTTATGGGCGTACCGGACCGCATTCAAAACTCCTCTGGGAATGTCCCCGTATAGGTTGGTTTTCGGGAAAGCATGTCACTTACCGGTTGAGTTGGAACACCGCGCTTTGTGGGCAATGAAGAAGCTGAATTTTGAGTTCACAGCCACAGGTCAAAAACGTCTCCTTCAAATCAATGAGCTGGAAGAACTCAGAAATAATGCGTATGAGAATTCAAAAATATACAAGGAGAAGACCAAAGCATGGCACGACAAGCACATCGTGGAGAAAGATCTTGCTCCGGGACAGCAGGTACTTTTATTTAACTCTCGTTTGAAATTATTTCCAGGAAAATTGAAGTCGAGATGGTCGGGACCTTTTACGGTGGTGCAAGTATTCTCTCACGGAGCGATCGAGTTACGAGGGGTCGATGACACGACATTCAAAGTGAACGGCCAACGAGTGAAACCCTACTTTGGCGGCGCTATTCCAAGTGACTCTTCCGTCACTCAACTCATACCCGAGGACTGATTTCAGTGGCACGTCTGGCTGAAGACGGTAAATCAAGCACTTGGTGGGAGGTAACCCATTGATTCTAGTTTCGTTGATTAGCGTCGGTCGAGTCGATTTACTGTTTTATTTATTCTTAGTTATTTTTATTGATATTTTTATATTTTTATTCTCCATTTTTATTTTTCTTTTTATTGCGATATTTTTCCTAATGTCGTGTTTAATGTTTAAAAAAAAAAAAAAAAAAAAATTGAAAATGACAGAAATTTAAAAAGGGATAGTCGTTACATCGACTATCACCCTTCACCGAGCGAGAAACGCAGCTCCGACGACCGAAGCCCTAGCTCCACCGAGGTTCGCTCAGCTCCGACCACCATCCTCCGCCGTTTTCGCCGTCTTCGAACCGGATTTAATCACCGCGAGCCTCTCTGTTCAAGCGTCCCACTCTCTGCTCCTCAACGTTTTCAGCTGCCCTTCAGCTCCGATTCATCACCCACTTCATTCCAGTCGCTGCTGACCTCTACTCAAGTTTTCACTGCTTGTTACCTTCGTATTTTGCAACTCCCTGGGGAGTCTGTGGCTTTTACATTAGTATTCATGGGTTATTCGCTGGACTTTGTCTCTGATTGATACACAAGTTGGGGGTTTTTGATTGTTGCCAATTTGCATTGCTCAAGTTTTGTCAATTCTGCCCACCAGCTGTTTGTTGAATTGCTTGCAAGGCTATTTGTTTTGACTAGCACTCACTTCGTTCATCTTTGCCGTGCTGTTTGGGGGTTTGGGCTATATTGCTGGTTGTGTGCATCTTTGGACTTTGGGAATCAACCACCGACCTTTAAGTTTTACAATGGCTTCTAAGCGATTGCGCGGATCTTCCAGTGCCTCCAGTTCTTCACGGCCCAGTCCGTTTCCACATTTGTTCCTCAATGATGAGGCGAAGACATTTTATCAACAGTTTATGTTAACGGACAAAGCCATATTTTGTGAGGTGCAATTTCAACCAGACAGGAGTGATGGGAATATTTTGGCAATGCTTCAGCAGAGAAATTGGGGGGAAGTGGCTGTTTTGGGGGGTGATGCTAATTCTAGCGTCGTTCGGGAATTTTATGCGAATTTGAAACCTTCAAAGGTCGATGCCCCGGTCACCGTTCGAAATAAAGTTATTGATTTCTCAGCTGAAGTGATTAATGAAAAATTTGGATTGCGAAATATCCCGGATGATGGCTTCCAATCATTACTGACCGCTGGACCTGATTATGATGCAATTTTACGCGAGATGGGCCATCGACGGGCGCAATGGGTTTACACAAGGTTTGCTAATACTTTGCCACGTTATCTAGTTCCGAGCAGCTTGAATCGATATGCTCAAGCTTGGTGTAGGTTCATTCGGTGTAACCTGATGCCGACTTCCCAAAAAACCGAATTTACTAGAGAACGTACTGTGCTGCTTTACTGCATTTTAAAAGGCATGTCGATTGATGTCGGCCGGATTATACATAACAATATTGCAGCATACCGTCACCACACGGTGAACGCGGCCCACATTCATCCAGTATAGATCACACAGCTTTGTGTTGCCCAACACGTATTGATGACTTCTGATGATGAACCTTGGGTCCAGCAAACTGTCTTTGGCTCATCCAACATCTAGCGGATAGCTAACTGGCCTCATGATCGGGCTCGCCCTGATGGATTGGGATTTATTGAATATGATCCCGAAGCGGAGGTTCCTCCTCAACCCATGCCGGCCCCTCGTCTCTCCAAAGGGACTCCGTCCTTTTCCATACCAAGAATTCGCCAAAACGACGCTGATGCTCGCCTTAAACGGCGCTATAAAACGAAGGGGGCTGAGCCTAATACAGTTGGCGCATCTTCCTCCTCTGCTGGGCCATCTTTTTCTCCGGCTTCGGATGATGTTAAGCAAATGTTCGAGGCTTTAACTCTTGGTCAACAGCGGTTGGAGCACCGCCTTCAAGACCTTCAAGCTCGTGATTTGGAGCGTTCCCTTTATGAAGCGCAGTATATGGCTGCCTTCAATGCTTATCACGGCTTTTCTGCACAATCCACTCCTCTGTTTCCCATGTACCCAGATCGCCTTTCTCAGCCATACGACCCTCCACAAGAGGGTGACGATGCTGATCTTTTGGACTCACTCTCCGATTCTTTATGAGGTACGCTGCTTCACCCTTGCCTTTCCATGTTCTGTTTTCATTTTAGACTCATTGTGGACAATGTAGATTTTAAGTTTGGGGGTGTTGGGGTGACTTTTAGCGTACCTTCTGATTAGCCAAAATTTTTTGTGATCTTATTGTCTAGATTGTTGATTTGATGTGTCAATGACTGGATCTGCGATTTCCGTATATCTTTGCTTCTTGGATAGCTCTACGTATTTAGTACTGGTGATACTTACATTGACTCTGGTTTATTTTGAGATTCTCATCTTGTTGCGCACGTGTTCATCTTCATTTGACTTAATTTGTTAGTCATAGCACATGCAATCTATAAAGAGTGAACCAAACACGGCAAGGGAGCGATTGAGTTTAAACACTGTAAGGGAGAGCACCTCCAGTTAAAGTAGTGAGAAACAGTGAGAAATAAATCCGTCTTCGTTTTGCCCTGCATTCACGAATGCGAAACTTGGTTTAGCATGATGAAAGAATGACTTAGGCCATTGTTGAATCGTTTGAGCCTTTTTGAACACACCCTTTATGTGTCTGATATCGACACCCATAGTCACCTCATTGAGCCTATGATTGACCATTTCATTTGTTACCGTTGTGTGAGCCTACCTTAAAACTATTTTACCTATCCGATCCAAAGAGCACTGGGTTATTATTGTTGGTCGAGGGAGAATAGGAGAAAGGATGGTGATTCGAGAGAAAAAGAACTCCTTTGTCTTATGATTTATGTTTATTGTTTTCTGTTGACATTCCTCTGTTCGTATTGTTGTACAGAAAAAGAAAGACGTGAAAGACGTCCAAAAAAAAAAAAGTGCAATTGTTAGTTTTCATTTCTATTTATGTCATTTAAATTTTAGTGCACTAAGGACAAAGGAATTAGAACTGAGTAACGGTGAGTGAAATAAGTTTGGGGGTGAGAGAGAGAAAAAGGAAGTGTGAACAAATCTCTCTAAGCATGAAAGGATTGATGAAAATGTTGAGTGGTTGAGATAAAGAAGGATGAATAGTGCTCTCTAATTAGCCTTGATTCCTAAAAATTCATACCTTTTAACCTGGCCGAACGTTATAAGCCGAATAAAAGTCCTATCGACTTTTGTTTTGTTTTACTGATTTCTGTTACTAGTGAATAATGGGCAAAGCTGAAGAACGATTAGAGTGATTGGAGTGTTCTTAAGAGTGTTTGCCTTTACCTTAGACGCATGTGTGAACCTATCAACTTAAGAAAATTGGGCATGAACACACACACACACACGAGGAACTCTTAATAAGCTAGTGTTGATGATTTATTACACGTTACTAATTGCAAAGAGTTTATCTAAGATGTTTTGGTATACTTGTGTCACGCTGAGACGAATTATTGAAATTTACAATCTAGATTGTTTGATCATGATTTCTTGGCTAATCTTTTTGACTGAGGATGGGGATATATATATAATGACTTTAATTGTGTTGATTTCTTTTCGCTTGAGGACACGCTTTCGTTCAAGTTTGGGGGTGTGATAAGTGTGTATTTTGCACACTTATTCGTTCTTCTCATGCTTGTTTTCATTAGTTTTTCCTTGAGCATTTGAATGTATTTGATGTTGTTAGTGAGATTTTGCAGATAAGTTGAATTTTAACAGGTAATGGCGGAATTGAATCGAAATTAAGAAATAAAGACAAAGAGGAAGCAAAGCAGCAAAAGAATCGGATCACGATCGATCGTGATCGTACTGCGATCGATCGTGATTCGAGAGAAATTCATTCCAGAAGTCCAGACAGGGCCCGATCGCTCGGGCTTTGAACCTCGATCAATCGTGATCGAGAAATATTTCGTTCAAAGTTTCCCGAGACAACCCGACTGATCGGGCTCAGCACCTCGATCGATCGTGATTCGAGAGTTTTTCATACCAAAATCCAGAGACGGCCCGATTGATCGGACTTTGCAGCTCGATCGATCATGATTAACAGAGAAATCACTCCTAAAGCATCGCGCGATCACGATCGATCGTGGTATCATTACGATCGATCGCGATTGCGAGAAATTACCAAAATCCAATTTTTCAATTAATTGATCAGGTTGATCTCGGCCGTTGACTGATGGACCGCGGCCCTAAGTCTAGTAAAGATAAAAGTCTGAAGAGGAGGCGAAAAAAAAAAAACACAGCGAAATAGAGAGAAAAACCCTACGGAGACATCGGAGGCCGGATCGAGCAATTAGCGAGGAACGGGCGAATTCGACGAAAAATTCTGAGTTTTTGTTTCTTCTCTTCTCTTCCAGCATGAATTACCTTATTTTCTCTAGAGTTTTCTTCAATTTCAGCATGAACTAAACTTTCGATTCTAGGGTTTCGACGTAACTCTGTTATGAATATTTAATTGTTTTAATTTAAGTTTTTAGTTTTCTTATTCTTTTCTGTGTTGAGTAATCTATTTTGAACGTAATACTTAGGTTTGCTTGATCACCAAAACTAAGAATATTAGGGTTAATTCGGGATGCGAGAGCGGAGAATCTAACTGTGCACTGAATAGATTACCTTAAAAAGGATCCTAGGCTAGAGATAGTTAGGGTGTTTGAGTGGTAATAAAATTTCTTGCTCTTAATGTATTCAATTAATTCTCAGGATTAGAGACCGAAAGGTGATAATTCGTTAATTGAATAAGTTTATCTTTGCTCGAGAGAGATTGATGAATATTTTTTGTGAAATTGCCATCAACACGAAGGAATAAGGATTAATTACTTGAATTAGGGTTGTTAAATAGGATTAGCTAAGTGAAATCGAAACCCTGAAAATTTTCTCATCTTATAATCTTACTTTTTTATATCTAATTCTATTATTTAAATTGTTCAATTTCTTTTAGTTGAATTATTTTAGTTTAAGGTCTTAAATCATCAACACATTATTTCTTTTCAATTTAAACTGAAATTTAGATATTCAATACTTAGCATATTTATTCCTCGTGGGATCGACACTCGTACTTATACACACTTTACTACTTTTGCGACACGTGCACTTGCGTGTAATTTTTCGCAACAAGGAGCAGCTTGGAATCTAGTACAGAGACAAACACTAAAGAGAATATCTGGCCTACTAGCAGTCAGATATAACAATGAACCAATCATACCACGATATTTTTTAATATCCACACTTATTCCATTTTCATCTTTGTCCAATTTGGTTGTGGTACTCATAGGAGTTCTAGAGGATTTAACAAATTCTAAACCAAATTTCTTTAGGAGCTCCTTAATGTATTTTTCTTGACAGAAGAAAATGCCATCAGGAGATTGACTGATCTGGAATCCTAAGAAGAATTTTAACTCCCCTATTATACTCATTTCAAATTCACTTTGCATGAGGGAGGAAAATTCATTACACAGAGTGACATTAGTTGATCCAAAAATAATGTCATCGATATAGATTTGAACTAACAGAATATCATTGTCTTTTTGCATGATAAATAGAGTTGAATCGGTGTTACCCTTTTTGAATTTCCTTTCCTCAAGGAAATTCTTCAATCTATCATATCAAGCTCTAGGAGCTTGCTTAAGTCCATAAAGGGCCTTCTTAAGTCTATATACATTATCAGGTTTTGCACAGTCTTCAAATCTTAAGGGCTGCTCTACATAGACTTCTTCCAGAATATATCCATTTAAGAAAGCACTCTTTACATCCATTTAAAAGAGTGTGAAGTTTTTGTAGCATGCATATGCTAAGAGCATCCTAATGGATTCTAATCTAGCTACATGTGCAAAGGTTTCCTCAAAATCTATTCCTTCTTCTTGATTGTAATATTTAGCAACTAATCTAGCTTTGTTTCTAATGACTATGTCACTTTCATCCAACTTGTTTTTTGTGACAGCCCCAGACCCGATCGGGGTCCGAGAGCCGTCACTCCGGGACATTTACAGAAACGGGGACTATTTTTTTTTTATAAAACGACTGAGCTTTTAAAAACAAACCCTTAAAGCTTCTCAGATTAAAACAGGAAGACGTAGGCGGAAGACTTAGGGGTAAGACTGGCGGAAGACTTGGTTTTTCAAAAGCAGATTACTGTTGGGTAGTAGATCAAATTAAACTGCGATGATACTTTGAAACTGGAAGATGTAAACAGTGGATGACGTGAATATGACAAAAGTGAACAGTGATCGGTGGATGCAAAACGTGAACAGTGATCGGTGGATGCAAAACGTGAACAGTGATCGGTGGATGCAAAACACGAACAGTGATCGGTGGATCAAAACGTGAACAGTGATCGGTGGATGCAAAACGTGAACAGTGATCGGTGGATGCAAAACGTGAACAGTGATCGGTGGATGCAAAACGTGAACAGTGATCGGTGGATGCAAAACGTGAACAGTGATCGGTAGATGCAAAACGTGAACAGTGATCGGTGGATGCAAAATGTGATTAGTGATCGGTAGATGCAAAACCTGAACAGTGATCGGTGGATGCAATCGGAAGAGATAGTTTTAAAGACAGAATTTGACAAGCATTTAACAGGAAGACATATTTAAACAGAAATCATGAAGCAGAAGATACAATAATTTCAAACTTCAAAACCGAATCAAAAACACATGATTTCAAGCATGTCTGAAAAAGCGACAGTAACTGAAGAAAAAATCAAGCTGCATGGACAACTCTAAAACCAAAAACCATCCATGCACAGACCAACAAAAAATATTCTAGACAATTCCAGAATACTTCAGAACATGAATTCATCTGTCAAATACAGAGGTTTTAAGCAGCAATACAGAACTGAACCTACAGAACTGAACTTGCATTCCAAATGTTTTTAAAAACTAATTCAGAATACCCCAATATAGAGTTTGTGCATTATTTTAAAATTTCAGAAGTTAAGCAGAGCTTGACATACATTTCCAGAATTCCTAACAGAGTTTTTAAAACCAAAACACCAGAATCTAAGTAGAATTCACAGACATAAATTTAACTTTCAAAAACTTAAACCTCTGAACAGAAACATGTCTGGCTGCAGCAACCACCCCCGAGAGCTCGAACCACCAGCCACCTATTCATCAGATTGAGGCACAAAGTCCTTATTTTCGGGTTCAGTACCTACATCAGAGAGTTCACCTATGAGCCTAAAGCTCAGTAAGAACATAATAGATATGCAGTGATACAAAATGCTATACATGCGGTTTTCAGAAATACAGTGACAGTACAGAACATTACGTTTCAGTGGTAGAGGGGTATAAGTAGGGCTTATAGGGGAACTGGCGAACAGTGGGCGCACTATCAGGCACAAACAGTAATACAGTACAGTACAGAAACAGATCTGGAGGCCAGTCCCCGTCCTGCACTTAACCAGTACATTTCAGTCAGATTTTATCTTGTTTAGTTTCAAATAATGTACAGAAAACGGTTTTGCATGAACTTTCAGGAAAAACGTGTATGCATGATCGAGTACAATTCTTCAACTTAAACAGCAGATAACAACAATTAAGACAACAGAAACATAACAGGGGAAACACAGAACATAACTCTAATCCTTCTACCCGAAAACAACCCGACAGAACAGAAATACCTAGTACCTCCGTGATGTAGGGCCTTAAGGGCCAACCTACGGGTATGAACTTACCTGTCGTCCGAAATGCAGCAAGCTTGAACGCACGAGCACTGTGGTTCACGAACCTATAGCATGCATAAACGGACATTAACCCTAAACATCACGAAACTAGCAAATAAATAAGCTAAAAATCGTTTTCTATCTAAGATGATTACCTT
The DNA here is from genome assembly GCA_022432975.1 of Begonia masoniana. Lineage (NCBI taxonomy): Eukaryota > Viridiplantae > Streptophyta > Magnoliopsida > Cucurbitales > Begoniaceae > Begonia > Begonia masoniana. The sequence continues at coordinate 13,238,468 of CM039515.1, forward strand.
AGACCGAAAAGCAGGAGGAAAATCAGAGAATGAAGAAACTCCTTGCGTTGGTTTTCTTCAACCAAAAGAAAGAAGCAGAGAGGGAAATGAAAGAAAGCAGAGAGGGAAAAGTCTCAAGTAGGAGGAAGAGAAGGAAATGGAATACATGGCTTGTCTTCTTCCACAAGTTTGCCAAGTGTCAATCATCCATTTGATTTCTCCCACCAACCTTAATTTCTTCCTAATTTGCCCTTCCATTGGTTTTTGACTACTTCTATTTAGTTCGTCGAATTGGTTCTACAATCACTCTCATTCAATTGAACACTCCGACAATTTCATGAAAAATAGTCATTGCATTAATATTAGAGTAATCTCGCTTAATTATTAGGGGAAAATAATTACACGGAAAATGCCGGGGTTACATTTTTATAACTTGGTTCCAATAATTAGATGATTGTCTGGTTTTGGAACAAGCTCTCAAACATTGTTCCTTTCGAATTGATTTAGCTCATCTTGCATTGCAACTATCCAATTTTCATCCAATTCGGCTTCTTCAAATTTCTTAGGCTCAATTTGGGAAATAAATGCTACATTGGCACAGAGGTTCCTAAGAGAAGATCTAGTCTTTACTCCTAAGGAAGGATCACCTAAGACTTCATCTAAGGGATGATCTTTGACATATTTCCAATCCCTAGGAAGAGCAGGAATTTCATCCTTGATAGGAACAATATCTAGAGAACTTGAGGTAGGTTCTAAGGATTTTCCTGTTTGAAGGATATCTGTAGGCTTATCTAAGGAAAGAGAATCTAGATGCTTTTCTAAAGAGTCATCCTCATCCACATTGATTGTGAGTTGAGGGGACTCATCAAAGTTGACATGAATAGATTCCTCTACAACCAGAGTTCTCCTATTGAACACCCTATACGCTTTACTGGAAAGAGAATAACCTAGAAAAATTCCAAGATCAGATTTGGAATCGAATTTTCCTAAGTTATCCTTAGTGTTCAGAAAGAAGCACTTACAACTAAAGGCTCTAAAATATTTAACAGAAGGGATTTTACCATTCCAAAACTCATAAGGGGTTTTCTCACGAATAGCTCTTATAGAGACCTTATTAAGCACATAGCAAGCTGTTGAAACAGCTTCTGCCAGAAATACTTTGGCAAGGAGTTCTCATTAAACATGGTTCTAGCAAGCTCTTGGAGAGACCTATTTTTCCTCTCAACAACACCATTTTGTTGAGGGGTTCTATGAGAGGAAAAATTGTGCTCAATTCCATATTTGAGACACAAGAGTTCAAGTTTCTCATTTTCAAATTCTCCACCATGATCACTACGAATAGCAACAATGGTGAGCTCCTTTTCATTTTGAAATATTTTCCTAAAGCTAGAAAAAGTATCAAAGGCCTCATCCTTTGACTTCAGAAAGAACATCCAAGTAAATCTAGAGAAGTCGTCAACAATGACAAAAGCATAGAATTTGCCTCCTAGACTGGCTACATTAGAAGGACCGAAGAGGTCCATGTGAAGAAGTTGGAGAGGTTTGGAAGTGGAGACTGTATTCTTAGATGCAAAGGAAGATTTGATCTGCTTGCCCATTTGACAAGCTTCACAGACCTTATCCTTCTCAAAGGATATCTTAGGGATCCCTCTAACTAAATTATCCTTAGTAATCTTAGCTAAGGTATCTATCCCTACGTGTCCTAATCTCCTATGCCAAGTCCAGCAATCATTAGAAGAATTTGCAGCAAAACATCTTTCATCATTACAAACAATATGATATAAGTCAATGATATAAATATTCTCTTTCCTATAACCAGTAAAGAGAATCTTGCTATTTGAAGCATCCTTAATTATGCAGAAATTTAATTTAAAAATCACTTTATAAACTTTATCACATAACTGGCTAATACTAAGCAAATTATGCTTCAATCCTTCAACAAGTAACACATTTTCAATAATGGGATTAAAGCTGTTACCTATATTGCCGATGCCAACAATTTTTCCCTTTTGATTTCCACCAAAAGTAACACTACCCTTCTTCTTGTTGACAACAGCAAACTTGGTTGAGTCTCCTGTCATATGCCTCGAGCATCCACTGTCGAGGTACCATTTATTTTTCCCAGGAGAACAGTCAACCTGCAAAACAGAAGATCAAGTTGTCTTCTTTGGTACCCAAATCTTTTGAATCCTAGTGTTAGGTCTGGTTCCTTTAGGAACCCATTGAAGTTTACCACCTGATTTCTTACTAAATTTCAAAGGACATTCGTATGACTTATGTCCTATTTCATTACATGCATGGCAGATAGAAGATTTAACAAAGAAATTCTTAAAAACTTTCTTTTTATTAGACTTGTCATAACCTAAGCCTGCTCTGTCAAAATTTGCTCTCTGGCTACCTAATAACATCTTAAATAACTTGGTGCCATTAGTAAATTTCAGAATAATATTATGCAAATCTTCGTTTTTGCTTTTAAGCTCATCAATCTCCTTGACATGCAGATTACACTCCTTAGCATGCTTTTCTACTATGTTTGCATTTTCCTTCTTTAAGAAGTTGTATTTAGATTTAAGCATACTATATTGCTTTACTAGATCATTGAAAGCATCAATTAAATTATCCTCCTCACTTTCACTATCACTGGAAGAGACACTTACCTCATTCTCGTGTGCAATGAAGCACAGGTTGGCAACCTCCTCATCTTCAGAAGAGGTGTCGCTTTCACTGTCATCCCAAGTGGCCTTCATTGCCCTTTTCTCGAATTTCTTGGGCCCTTTCTTGGCTTGAGGACATTCGGCCTTCATGTGTCCTGGCTTCCCGCATTCAAAGCAGGTGATCTTCTTCTCCTTTTGAGGCTTTTCTCCTCTAGAGAATTTTCTTCCATGCATCCTTTTTCTCTGGAAGTACTTGCTGAATCTTCTGGTAATAAGAGCAATGTCCTCATCTTCATCTTCTTCCTCAGAGTCATCATGTTTGCTCGAGGAAGCCTTAAGTGCTATATCCTTCTTTTTGCTGATCTCTTTCTCTTTGAGATCTTCCTTGCCATTGGCTCTCATGGTTATCTCATGAGTCATCAGAGAGCCAATGAGCTCTTCAAGCTTAAGCACTTTAAGATCCCTGGCCTCTTGTATTGCTGTCACTTTCGGTTGCCAGGCTCTTGGTAGGCACCAAAGGATCTTTCTCACAAGTTCCTCACCTGAATAAATCTTACCGAGAGCTTTTAAACCATTAGTAATGTTAGTGAACCGAGTAAACATAGATGAAATAGGCTCATCCTTTAACATGGTAAACAGTTCATACTTGTGTACTAACATGCTCATTTTACTTTTCTTTACTTGGTTCGTTCTCTCGTGTGTGACCTCTAACAAATGTCATATCTCATGTGCACTATCACATCCTTGAACTCTATTAAACTCATCTCAGTTCAGTGCACAGTATAGAGTATTTATAGCTTTGGCATTTAGACTAAGATTTTTCTTATCGGACTCTGTTAATTCATGAGAGTCCTTCAGAATAGTAATTCCATTTTCAGTTTTCATGTTCTTGAAAGGGCCATTCTCTATTATACTCCAAATCTCATAGTCCATGGATTGAACGAATATTCTCATTCTTGCCTTCCAGTAAACATAATCACTGCCATCAAACAGTGGAGGACGAGAAATGGATTGACCCTCAATGTGTGAGGCGTTTGTGTTGAATGCCATTGATAGTATATATCACAGAGTATTTAAAAAACAACTTAGACAATGTTTAACCTCGCTCTGATACCAATTATAGGATCGAGATTGTCTAAGAGGGGGGTGAATTAGACTTTTAAACTTAATTTATTAATCTAATAGATTTTTCTCTTGTCTTAAACTTCTAAGTTAACAATAAACAACCAAATAAAATAGAGTGAGAGAGAGAGAGAAATTAACACCAGGATTTTTAACGTGGTTCGGCTAAACTTGCCTACGTCCACGCTCCAAGGCTCCCCGTTGAAGATTCTTAACGTTCTCCTCACGAGAAAACAAGATCAAACTTTTCGGGCGTCGATCCACAGCCTTACACAGATCTGGATTGTTCTTCACGGGCGACAATCCACTGCCTTTTATAGACTTATAAGTTTGTAAATTTTTGCACAAACTACACTCTCTCAAAGATAAAAATCTCAAGTTACAGAATCGAGAGGTGTAGAAGAAAATACAGAGTATTCAAAAATTTCGCTCGTTAGGGCTCAATAGTGATTTTCGCAAAAAACTATTTCTCGAGCTTCTTTTCCACCTTAAATACTCTGTCTGTAATTGGCTCTCTTCATTGAATGCTTCTTTCTGGATATGGAAAAATATTACCGTTGGAGAAGCATCCGTACTAAGACAGATAGCCGTTGCTTTCTGGAGTTGCTATTTGCTCGTCGCCATTAATGCTCTGGAGTTTAAGTTATGGACGAGGTCACTGTACCTTCGCGGTAATTTTGAATTCTGACGGAAGATATTATTCACCGGTTGAGGTCTTTAAAATACTATCAGCAAAAGTAACTTTAAACGCCATCGGCAGATGTGATCTTGAAACGCCATCGGCAGATGTAGCTTTAAACGCCATCGGCAGAAGTATCTTGAAACGCCATCGGCAAATGTAACTTTAAACGCCATCGGCAGAAGTATCTTAAAACGCTATCGGCAGATGTATCTTAAAACGCCATCGACAGAAATGATCTTCAGACGCCATCGGATGATGCAACATTACATTGCTTGAACCGGTATCGGTAGATGTGGCATTATAACGCTGAACTGCCATCGGTATATGTTGCTTTAAAAAGCTGAACCGCCATCGGTAGAAGCCTTCCTTGAAATATCATCGGTAGATGTAGGCTTTGAGAGTGCTAAGCCACTATCGGTAGAAGTCTTCAGAAACTTGTCGTCTAGCTATCGACAGAGTTACTCTTTGTCGTGTAGCTATCGGCAGAGTTACTCTTTGGAAGACTTTGAAACGCCAGCGGTATATGTAGCTTGTTTTGTCGTTTAGCTACCGGCAGAAGTAATCTTTTCTTTGAAAAGTCATCGGAAGATGTAGCTCTTTGAGCGACTCTGCTTTTGTCGTTTAGCGATCGGTGGATGTAGAATATTTAACAGTTTTCAACCCTATTTTACTATTAAGTCCTGAACACTAAAACAAATATTTTAAACAACTAAAATACCATTTCTAAGGGTATTTCCAACAGAAAATTCTCATATGCATAACTCATTATTCTCATTTATTAAACATAATCAAATTACATTCCTGAACATACAAATACATCATCAAAAACATATTTAGACTTAAACACTCTATAAGTCAACAGCCTCCACTTCTGCTGATGTTCCTATGGAAGATGCCACCGTCCAGCCATTGTCCCTCAGACGGCTAGTAGGTGGGACAGGATGGAGCAGATACTAGAGTTCCTCGTAGGCAGAGTCGATGTCAGGATCTACCCCGACCCAGACAATTAAAGATTCTTGATGTAACGACCCCTTATCCCAGCAAGATATTGTCCGCTCTGGAGATTGGGCCGTGGTCCAATATCCTCCCCACAACTTTGTTTGGCGAGGACTTCCCAGTCGGTTCGCCCAACCTGGTACTACTCTCGCGGAAGCACTTTTAACTTCAGAGTTTTTATGGGATCCGTTGCCAATCGTGCTCCAAAACGCGTCTTACTTTGTTGAGAGGGTCTCTTTACATATGTTTCATTTCCATATACTTCCCCAAGCGATGTCGGATTGTGACGACCCCCCTTTTTACGACCTGTCACCTTCTGGTTCGCCCGCGCAAACGTACCGCAGCCATCGTACACATACTTACACATCCAGGTTATCACACTTGAGGTGGGAGGCGGATTTTGATTTTTGAATTTACATGGTTACGTTTATATTTTATGAATTTTCATAATTTTGTACCTGACATCTTAAAATAAGATATATCCAAATAAACTAGACAATTTAATTATTCCAGACCAGATTTCTAAATATGTATGCATTAAATATTTTTATATTTATACCATTATAAGTGTTTACTAACAGAATGTATTACAATTATACAAAGGTCAAACACACGTGGCCGTTCAAAATGAGTTTATACAAGTAATAACTAACACCCAGTGTCACGACCCGAGAGGGGGGCAGACAGAACGCCAGGCTAAACGATCAACCTCGGGGAGGTCCACCGTCTAGCCTAAGGCTGAGTGCGGAAATTTTTGCAATGATCCAAGACTCCTCAATGTAACAAATATGATAAAACGAACAATAATAGAAACACTGGAAAAATAAAGATAATTACAAACTCAAATATGTAGCAATATCCAGAATATGTTCTTACATTTCGCAAAATAACGAAAAAGAAATAAAGATAACTCCTAAGCAATTGATGCCGATCCAATTCACTTCAGCTTCCTCCTTCCTTTACCTGTGGAGGGGGAGTCCTTGGAGTGAGTGACAAACTCAGTATGGAATGTTATGTCTACCACTCATGTTATAATGCATGCTAGTAATAAAATCAATGAATGAGTATCAAATTTTAAAACCAGTTCCATATTATTAAATCTCTTCTCATTTTTAGATAGATCGATCAGACTAACTTTTAAAATAAAGTGTATATAAACTATGCCCTCATCAGTCCTACCATACTACATAGTCAATTGTACAATGAAAAAGGAGATCATGCAAGGATCCTCCGAAACACATCACACAGAAATACAGCAATAACATTAGGTAAGACCTCATAGGGAGAAGAGTTATAGTCAACCACCAGGGGGATCACGGTCGGCATACCCTAGGCCTCGTGGATCACACGGTAGCTCATCAGGAGAGAATCAATGATCACTCTCGATCGGTCGGCATACCTTAGGCCTCGTGAATCACACGGTAGCTCACCAAGAGGGAATCAACGATCACTCTACCCTGGGCCCTCAGAAACACTACACAAGGGACTTATCATACCTGGGGTAACAACGAACAGACACTGGCCCAATCGGGTAATAGGGCTAGCATAGCTCAGAGCTCATTCCTCCTTTCGCGGGGAGTATCGCACAGGACTAGCATAGCTCCGAGTCCTTTCCTCATATTATCAGGAGGAGTACTCTATCCAAACAAGTGCGGGGAGTACCACACAGAAATCGGGTCGACCAGTTTTGCCACTGGTCTGGGCCAACTCAGCCCACAGCCGAGTGAACTCGCTGTCGGCCGAGTTCACTCGAACACCTACACAGCCATCGAAAATTGTTATTTCTGGCCGTTTTTCTTCACGTATTCTGCTTATCATCCATTTTTCACCTCAAATCTGTCGTTTCCCTGCCAAAACACCCACAATCGGCCTCAAATTTCAGATCTAAGATTTTCCAAAAAAATCGAACACTTCAAATGTATAAATCGAGCGAACGAAAGGTTACCTCCGAAAAGATCCTTCACTAAGGTTACCCTACTCTTCGAGACGAAGAGTTTGATACCAAAACTTTGCCGAACAGAGGTGGCTTCGTCATCGGATCTTCTCTCCTCGTGCAACGGCGTCCCTCCCTCCTCTCTCTCTCTCTGTTTTCTTTCTATGTGGTTCTGCAGAAAGAAAATAAAGTTTTCTTAACCTTATTTTCTTTTTTCCTTTTATTTTTTTTATTTTAATTTCTTTAAATTTTAATATTAAATCTATTAAACCTATTTAATAGATTTCCGGTTTTCAAATTAAAATTTTCAAATAACTTCGCTCGACAATTTTGGATGTCTTATTCACTTAAATTGTGCGAACGTCAACGCTTAATTTTTTTTATTTAATTCCTTGAATCTTACGTATGTATCACACATGACCAAAACCTCGTACTTCGCACGTTTCTAAAAATTTGAGCGTTCGGACATAAATTCCAATATAAAATTTGTGAAAAATTTATTCAGAAATTTTCATTCACAAAAATTTGGCGGATTTTATATCTTTTCACCTTTTTAATGAATTTCTTCCTTGAAATTCGCCTCAACTACTAATCATAAAACAAATAAGGGTATCTCTCTGCCATCTCAGACTCTAACTCCCAAGTAGCCTCCCTCTCTGTGTGGCTCCTCCACAGCACCTTAACGTATGGAACCTCTCGACGACGTAGCAAGCAAAGTTCATGTCCCAAAATCCGCTCTAGCTCTTCATCATACGTTGTGTCAACCTGGACAGGCACCTCACCCCACAAAACATTGTGAGACGGATCTAAAATGTACTTCCTTAGTTGAGATATGTGGAATACGTCACACACGTGTCCCAACTGAGGCGGCAAATTCAACCTGTAAGCAACCACTCCAATCCTCTCAGTAATCTGAAATGGCCCAACATATCTCGGGGCTAACTTCCCTTTCACCCCAAACCTGCTAACACCATGGGTAGGATGAACCTTCAGAAAAACAAAGTCTCCAACATCAAACTCCACCTCACGCATTTTCAAGTCAGCATAGCTTTTTTACCTGCTCTGCACAATCTTTAGTCTCTCACGAATCTGGTGGATCTTCTCAGTAGTCTCTCGGATGATATAAAGCCCAAGCGAAAGTCGTTCCTCCTCTTCTGCCCAACACAAAGGAGAACGGCTCGGCCGGCCATACAATGCCTCAAACGGAGAAACTCCGATGCTGGTCTGGAAGTTGTTGTTACCAGTGGCAAGTGCTTGATCCAACTATTACCAAAATCCAGAACACATGACCTCAGTATGTCCTCTAATATCTGAATGGTCCTCTTTGACTGGTGCTGAAATTATTCTTCGTACCAAGTTCTTTCTGCAATTCTCTCTACAACTTCGAAGTGAAGCGAGGATCACGATCAGACATGATGCTCAAAGGTACCCCATGAAGACGAACAATGTGCTGCACATATAACCGGCTGAGCTTGGCAACTGAGAAATTCATCCGAACAGGAATGAAATGTGCCAACTTCGTCAGCCAATTCACAATAACCCAGATAGCATCCAGATGCTGAGGAGTCATCAGAAGATGAGTGACGAAGTCCATGGTGACTCCCTCCCACTTCCACTCTGAAGTATAATAATTAGAACATATCTGAAGCAGAATTATCTGTTCTCTAACAGCCTATAAACACAAGGATCAAATCTCCATTTCATCCACACTTTGTTCATCATGACGCTTCAAGCTCTTCAGATCTTCTTCGAAAAACTCAGTTCAAACCAGACCCAGAAAAGAGTTCTTCTTCTAGCCTTTACCCTAGTTCTTCTAACCCTAATTAAGCTTCATTTCAATGGCAGTTTCTGGTCGTTGCTGTCACAGCCTCCTGAAATCAAATCCGACAGTTCTAGTTCGGAAAACCCAGAGAAGGAATGCGATATATTCAGTGGGAAATGGGTGGAAAATCCAAACGGGTCTTATTATAACAATTCAGCGTGTGATTTCCAGATGAATCATCAAAACTGCAGGAAATATGGAAGAACAGATGAAGAGTTTCTGAAATGGAGGTGGAGACCAGATGAGTGTGAGCTTCCATTGTTCGATGGAGCTGAGTTTTTGGAGGTCTTAAGGGGTAAGGCTATGGCATTTGTTGGAGATTCTCTTTCGAGGAATCAAATCCAGTCTCTTCTTTGCCTTTTGTCCTCTGTAAGTTCTTCCTTCAAATCTCCATTTATTATCATTTTTCCAATTTCTTTGTTTAAACGCCAATTATGTAATCTTGTGTTTGTGGTAAATATTTCTAGTTTATGGTCTAATTTATCACAAAAAATAATTAAGAATGCAATTTACCTCCTTATATTATTCTTTTTCTTTTTCATTTACACTATTTATTTATGTGAAATAAAACTTTCACATCTTACAAGTTAAATTCTGAATATTGTAATGTAATTTACATAATATTTTAATGTTTTTAGATGATGCCGATCCAGATGGAGGAATTTGCAGTGGCAGAGAAGAAGGATTTGGAGAGGCCTGAAATTTAAGGTTTTGCATGTGACTGAGGCTATGGAGATGAGGCCAGATGGACATCCAAGTCATTATTTTGATAGGAAGCATGATGGAGTCGTTGCTGATTGTGGTCATTGGTGCCTTCCTGGTCCTGTTGATACTTGGAATGCACTTTTGCTTTATATGTTAAAAAGATAGCCCAAAACGAGCGTTACAAAGTTTGATTTTATTTGTTAAGAAATATATATCGTGGCTAACACAGATACTAAGTTTTTTGGTCCAGGTCGATCTAAACATTGACATTTATCCAACAAGTTACATGTTGGATTAGACTTGGACCTAGTTTTTCGTGGGTTAGAAAGAACCAAATTAAACTGGTCTCGGTCCGAGTCTACCGGTTCGGGTGGGTTCTCCACTAGTTGGGTCCTACCCGGTTTTTCTCCCCAGCTGTTTTTTTTTTTTT
>CM039515.1:13248890-13276969 GCA_022432975.1 Begonia masoniana
ACCAAACTCGTTGGTAAGAACAAAGCTATCAACGAGATTCTTAAGCGTGACTTGAAAGAAATCCGGTGTCTTCGCAAAGAACCAAAGAGAAATCTCTCTAAAAAACTCTCAATTTTTTAATATCCAACTTGTTCGGCTTTATTAAATCAAATAGTTGCCATTAAATATGCTACACTTAAAATTAAAGAAAATAATATAAACAACGAAAATAAAGAAAATAACTAATAAATCAGGAGATAATGATCTTTTGTCAGATCAGATGTTATCTCTTTTTTTAAACTCCGTTTGACATGTGATTTAACTGATTTAGTATATTCACTGGATATGATCTTTTCCCACCAGATTTTGTAATGATTTGCATTGCTTTGCATGTGACTTTTTAATTCCTCGTATATAGCATGTGTTTGGCGCATGTCCTCCTTTATCCTACATTGCGGTGCATGGCACATGTTTTTTAATTCTACAATGTGCATGTGCGTCGCATCCCCCACATCTTCATGCCATCTTCGGCTTCCTTGCTTCAAAAGAATCTTTTGATGTAGTCAAAGAGCAACTAAGGACAATCAAGAATCAATAGGGAGCCAAGATCCATTTGAGGAATATAGATGCCAAGGACGAGATCAGACAAGAAAATAACAAAAGACTACAATTTATAATCAAAGACATCCAATAAAAGAATCATCACAAAAGGTGCAACGCAATAATATTACTAAGTTGTAGAAGAAGCAAGGACTGAAAAGAAGCCCAAACAAGCTCAAAATGAAAGACTTCCACATGGTCCCCCAACATGGCACTACTCTAGCCAAGAGTTTTAACTTCAAGTCTTACAAGTGCCCCACCGTGGGCTAGGCCCCAGCTAAAAACTCGGACTCACGTTACTAAACCTAGAGTCCGCAGCCACCATCCACTTGCCACTTTCAATTTTCCTTCTCTTATTTTTTGTAACTTTTCCTATTGTCTACTTAGGATATTTGATTATTTCTAATTATGTTTATTACCTTATTAGTTTATCCTTTGCCTTTAAGGGGACGGCTTGGTATAGATTTTAGGGACTTTTGAATGATTGATTTTATTAACTTTTGCTTTGAGGTTAGATCCTTATAATATTCTCTTCTGAGTTCTTGGATTAGAACTTGATCTTCTTCAATTGTATTTCTTGAAGATCGACTTGATAGCTTAGGTTTTCAACACGAGTTTGGGTTCGGTCTAGCTACTTTTGCTGATTAACTTTGGTTCCCACGCTATCCTTCATTGGGTGTCCCAGTTCCTTCTTCTTATTCTTTTGAATCAATAAAGTCATTATTCCCTTTGAATACCGTTTGCGTTGTTTGGTCTAAGATCTCTGAATATCTTAGGTTCATATCATTTGGTATCAAGCGCAGTTCTGCGATTCCAAGAAGCTATCTTTTATCATTCTTGTTATTCTTTCTTTTCTGTCTTCCTCCACAAAAACCTTTCGATTATTCTATTTTTTCGTTTTAGTTCAAAACCAAAAAAATCGAAAAAAAAAAAAAAATTCCGAAAATTCACAAAAAAAAAAAGCTCTCGTTGTTAATACTAGAAACTTCTTTTGTACTGCCAAATCGAGCAAGACACTATCTTTTGCCTTGTCTCGAACCCCCCTAGCAGCCGAACTCAAGTCGGATTCTATTTCTGCCAGTTTGCCGGGTTGCAAAAAAAAATTCGTGAGACATCCTCATTCGTAATCGAGGATTCACAACCGGAAACTATTCAAGCTTCTCAAAAGTTATAGCCACGATCGATTCTAGCAACCCTTTATGGTTTGACTTTATCTATTCTCGAAGTTGGATTTTAAGTTTGAAAGTTGAAATTTTCACGTTATACGTTTTGGTTACTCTGATTGGTTTCTAACTTAAGAACCTAAAGCAGATAGTGATGGTAAAGACAAGAAGTAGTGAGATTATCTTATAAAAAGTCAAATTTCGACTAACACGAGTGAAGTGACATGACTATTTAAACACGTGAGGGAGAGTAGAGGTCCATTAAATGTCTGCATTTCAATTCAGTCATTAAATTTCTGTATTTCAATTCACTCATGAAATTGTCCGCATTTCAATTCAGTCATTAAATTTCCTGCATTTTAATTCCATTATTTTAGATTTTTTTATTTCGCAATTTGACCATTGCGTTATTTATTGAAAAAAAAAAAAGAGAAAATAAAAAATTCGGAATCATAAGCAGAGGCGAATGAGCTTAGATATAAAATGTTCATGGCCAACACGATCAATACAAGGGCTCTTAATCGAAGGAGGACGTTTGGAGATCCGTCACCTACCAATCCTCGTGGTAAAAAGTTTGCGACTACGATGACCATGATGACAAACCATACCAAGAAAGCTACGATAGAACGTCGAGAAGATGGAGAATCTTAGTGATATCAAGGTTAACAGCCCAGCCTTTCACGGGAAAAGTGATCCCGAAGCCTAGTTGAATGGGAAAGGAAATTCGATTCTTTACCTCAGTAAGCGAACTACACTGGGGCAAAAAAGGTTAGGTTTGGTCCCCCCCCCAATGAGGTCACCGAGTTATCCATCAGTTTGTGGGATCAACTATGTCAAACCTGGAGACGAACGGAGAAACCCAATCCGCACAGGAAAGTGTACAAACACAATTATGAGAAACTAGGGTACTCCCATCATATTACTATAGTGATTTGTGTCGGAAACTTCAGCTTACTCAAGGATATAAAAGTTGTGGAGGAGTAATTATAAAGAAATGAAGATGGCCATGATAAAGCCTATGTTAACGAGGATGAGAACCACAATGCAAGGTTTGGGTGGGAGACGAATCGGATTCCGACATAGTAGATTTTCAACAGCTATTTGGACATGGAGAATTACTAGACACAAGGCGATCCCAAACGAACGCCAACTAAATGCCAAGAAAATGCAAAGGTAAACCCAGCGTCAATAGTTTCTGGAAACCAAATTGGCAAGGAGAAGCCAACCCGGTGAGGACCACAAAGGAACAAATCGTCGCTAAATTAATTCCCCCACCTAAAGGACAGATCGAGGTTCCAACACTACGCGGCTAGAGAAGTCAAGTGTTAGCGATGCCAAGGATTGGGCACATTGTCATCAATTGTCACCGGAAAATAAAGCGTGCAATGGGCTTTTTAGAGAAGGTGATATACTAAAGTGTGAGTTCCAGCGATAACGAGCATCACTCGAAGATTGTAGTGACATATCTGGAGGAACCCTGTCAAAGGAGATTTATTAGTCCCGGAGAGCCTAAGTGTACCAAATTAAGGAGGACATACAAAGCCCAAAGGGAAAACTCTTTCATAACTAGGTTGTCATGTCCAACAACAGGTAGTAGATGATCATCGAAGCGAAGTTCACAAACGTGCAAGTACATTTATTGTCCAAAGTTAAATTTGCAAACCAAGCTACACCCAAATCCGTACAAATTGCAATGGTTATCGATTGTGGCGAAATTAAGTAACAAGACAAGTAACATCCTGATCAAAGAAATCGGAAAGTACCAAAGATGAGACTTTGTGTGACGTAGTGCCAAGTGCAAGCAACTCACATCCTATTGTGAACCATGGCAATATTATAGAACGGTAAGCATACACGTCTACAAAAATGAGTCTTCGCTTACTCAACATGGAGTTTGGTAGACTCAAACCATTACCACCGTGGGAAGCAAGCTTGGATCAAGAGGGATTGGCCAAAAGAGATCCAAAATGACAAATGGCGTAGTCCGAAATTCACGCATGAAAAGGAGAAAAAAAGCGAAAAAGAGAGGAGACAAAAAGCCTATTATAGAAAAGTCATAAATAAGAGAGCAAAAAAGACCAAAGCGTAATAAAAGAATTGGAGGAAGGAAAAAGAACCGGGAGACAGAAGAAAACAGAGTGTGACTTGTGAGGAAAGGTGAGGATATATTTTGTTACTCTACAAAGATGTTTATTTTTCCACTAATAACTACATTCTCTTCCCATACGTTTTACTCTCTTTTGGCATGAATTTGACGATATATTCCAGGAATTACCTAACAGGATTCCCCCACTTAGGGGAATCGAGCATCAAATCGATTTTCATCCCCGGACGACGATCCCAACACGACCCACATACCGGCAAATCCAAGGAACCCAAGAAATTCAAGCAGTAGATGATTGGTAGAGAAACCAGTGAAGGAGATCTTAGCCCAGGTCTCGGTTCCGGTTATTTTTGGTTCCAAAAAAGACTTCACTTGAGGGAGGGGGGGGGAGAATGTCGTCATTTCGAGCGTTTAAAATACAAATTGACGGTAAAGTACCGACACCCTACTCCTCTCTTGATGATATGCTTGATGACTGGTGGTGCATTATTTTTCCAAATTGATTTAAAGAATGGATATTCTCAAATTCGCACTGAAACAGGACTGAATGTAAAACAGCTTTTAACAAATATGGTCTTTATGAATGTTGGTTAGCCGTTTGACAGTCTAATTCACGAGCCGTTATGATATTATGAATCATTTTTAAGGCAATTTATTGAAAAATTTGTTGTGGTCTACTTTGATGTATTTTTGTGTATAGTATCACTTAACGAACTGTTAAGCCTTTGATATCTGTATTTAGTTGTTAAAATCGAATCTATGGTATGCTACTCTTAACACAGTGTACCGTTGCATTGATCGTGTTGTTCTTGGTTTGTAGTTAGCTCAAAGGGGGTATCCGTAATAGGAAAAGATAAGAGCAATCCAGGAATGGCCCACACAAAGAATGCAAATGAGGTACGTAGCTTTCATGGCCTTGGCTATCTTTTTATAGAGATTTTAATAGACTTTATACTATTGCGGCACCTATGAAGGAGTTAGTTACTCAAGACATATGCTTTAACTGACCGAGACTGACAAACGTTTAATTTGTTAAAAGAGAAACTAACTAATGTCCCCTTTCTATTTTTACCAAATTTTGTAAACATTGGAAATCGAATGTGACTCGTCGGGAAAGGGAATTGGTAGGTGTTTTTATGCAGGAAATGAAGCACGATTGCTTACTTCAGTGAAAAAGCTTAGTTAGTGCGTCATAAAATTATCCAACATATGACAATGAACTCTATGCTTTGGTAAGTACGTTTACAAACTGGCAAGCACTACTTTGCCCAAGGAGTTTATATTCATTCCTATCACGAGAGTTTAAGCTCCTCAAGTCCAAGGTAAATTGCACAATAGGACGCCAAGTGATGGATTCATCGAGACCTTTCCATATGTCATCCATTACAAAAAAGGTAAAGGACAACGTAGTCCTGATCGTTTTTCAAGGAGACTTTTACTCACTTCTCCTCAATCTAAATTGTTAGGATTTGAATTAATTTAAGGATTTGTATGAATCAGAATATAATTTTGTGGTCATGTATGGAGAGATTGTGAGAAAATGGCAGTGCTGTTATAAGACATGATGGGTTATTTGTATTCGAAAGGATAAACTTTTGTAGACCTAAATGTCATTCCGTGAATTGATGTGTTAGAGAAACACATGTGAGGATTAATGGGACACTTTGGAATTGACAAAACTTGAATGTCTTGATAGAACATGTCTTTTGGCCAAAATGAAGCATGATGTTTATAACATTTGAATAGCATTGAATGTAGGAAGGCAAAGTCAAAGAGCAAACCAGATGGATTGTTAGTTCCCCTTTACCCGTGCCCGATCACCCTTGACGGATATTTCCAGGACCTTTTGTGTTAGGGTTTACCCAGAACACCAGAGGTAAGGATAGATTTTTGGTGGATTGTGATCGATTTAGTAAAATGGCACATTTTATAGCATGTTCTAAACTATGATGCTACACATATAGCGGATTTATTTTTTAAAGAAATTGTTCGTTTTAACATGGTTTTTAAAAACCTATACCATTGTTAATGATAGTGTTGAAGTTTCTAAAGTCACTTTTGGAGAACCTTATGGAATCGCTAGGTACAAATTGTTGTTTCCCCGTGGCACACCCCCAAACGGATGGACAAACCGATGTAAGTGATCGAACTTATCTCTACTTTGTTGAGAGCAATAATTTCTAAGAATTTAAAAACAATGGGAAAATGCTTGCCACATGTTTTGAGTTCGCTTACAATAGATTTGTTCATTCTACTCTTCTTACTCACCATTTGAAATTGTGTATGGCTTTAACCTCTTCACGCGCTTGATTTATACCGTTACCTTCTAATGAATTGGTTGATTTAATGGAAAAGAAGGCTGAATTCGTAGAGAATTACACTCGAGGTTCGGAAAACATTCTACGAAAGAACGATCACTATGCGCGACAGCCACAAGAGTAGAAAAAAATCATTTTTGAACCCGAGATTGGGTTTGTTTCATCTACGAAAGAGAGAATTTGCGGAGCGAGAAGAATAAATTACAACCGCGATGATACGGCCCTTCCAAGTTTTGGAACGCCTCAATGACAATGCTTACAAGATTGGACTACCGAGCGATATGGTAATGTAAGCGCTACTTGTAGTTATGTGACTTATCTTTGTTTGATGCAGATTCTAGGACAACTTTTCGAAGAGGGAGGAATGATGTAGATCAAGGAGCAACTAAGGACAATCCAAGACGCAATAATGGAGCCCAGACACATTGATGAATTAGGAGGACCAATGACGAGATCAAGAACGAATAAAATAAACAAAGCTACATTGTAATCAACGACATCCAAGAAAAGGAATCATCACAAAATGTGCACGTGCAATAATATACTTAAGTGTTGATGAAAAAGCATGACTGGAAAAGAGCCCAAAAACGAAGCCCAAAACGAAGTCTCAAAAATAAGACTTCCCAAAATGGTCACCCAACATGGCACTACGCAGCCCAAGAGTTTTAACTTCAAAGTTTCTACAAGTGCCACACCATTGGTCTAGGCCCACAAGCTGAATAAACTCGGACCACGAGACTGTAAACTAGTTCCGCGGCCACCATCCACTTGCCCCCCTTTCGCAATTTTCCTTCTCTTATTTTTGGAAACTTTCCTATTGTCCAATAGGATTATCTTTGATTTTTCTATTATGTTTATTACCGTTATTAGTTTGATCCCTTTGCCTATTTAGGGAGGCTTTAAGAGATTTTAGGACTTTTTGAATGATGTATTTTTATTAACGTTTGTTTTGGAGGTGAATCCTTACTAAATTTTCGCTTCTTGAGTTCTTGGATTAGAACTTGATCCTTCTTCAAGTGATTCTTGAAAAGCTCGAACTTGATAGCTTAGGTTCCACCACGAGTGGTTCGGTCTAGCTACTTTTTCTGCACTAAATTTGGTTCCATCGCTATCTATCGAGGGGGTCAAGTTCCTTCGTCTTTTCTTGAATCAATACAGGCATTATTCCCTTTGGCTTCCGTATTGCGTGTTGGGTCTAGATTCTCTAATATCTTTAGGTTCATATCATGTAGGTTCTTATACTTCATCAACCCATTATTATGTCTTAATTACGCGTCCATGAAGCTTATTGGGCCTTCAATACACGTCGTTCTAATTAACTTCCCGTAAAAACCTTGAAGGTGAAATGGATAACTTAGGTTCTAATCACATTTATGTAATAGTCCTCTCATATGCTTGAATACTTTCCTGTTCCATGGAACACTCGTTGAAGGGTAGGTTTTTTACTTCATCAACCCATTATTATGTCTTAATTACGCGTCCATGAAGCTTATTGGGCCTTCAATACACGTCGTTCTATTCACTTAAAGTAAAAACCTTGAAGGTGAAATGGATAACTTAGGTTCTAACCACAAGTCATGTAACAGTCAACATCATTATCTTGATACGTTCTGTTCTTTTGGAACAAATCGATTGAAGTGTAGGTTCTTATACTTCATCAACCCATTATTATGTCTTAATTACGCGTCCATGAAGCTTATTGGGCCTTCAATACACGTCGTTCTAATCACTCAAGTTAAAACCTTGAAGGTGAAATGGATACTTAGGTTCTAATCACACTTCATGTAACAGTCAACCTCATTTGCTTGATGCGTTCTGTTCTTTTGGAACAAATCGATTGAAATATAGGTTCTTATACTTCATCAAACCCATTATTATGTCTTAATTACGCGGTTATGAAGCTTATTGGGCCTTCAATACACGTCGTTCTAATCAATTCAAGTTAAAACCTTGAAGGTGAAATATATAACTTTGCTTCTAACAACAAGTCATGTAACAGTCAACATCATTATCTTGATACGTTCTGTTCTTTTGGAACAAATCGATTGAAGTGTAGGTTGTTATACTTTATCAAACCCATTTCTATGTCTTAATTACGCGTCCATGAAACTTATTGGGTCTTTAATACACGTCATTCTAATCACTTTAAGTTAAAACCTTGAAGGTGAAATGGATAACTTAGGTTCTAACCACAAGTCATGTAACGGTCAACCTCAATTGCTTGATACGTTATGTTCTTTTGGAACAAATCGACTTAAGTGTAGGTTCTTATACTTCATTAAATTCACTACAATGTCTTAATTACGCGTCCATCAAGCTTATTGGGCTTTCAGTACACGTCGTTATCAACACTTCAAGTTAAAACCTTGAAGGTGAATGAAGAACTTGGGTTGCAATGTACAAATCACTACAGTCAACCTCATTATGTTGATACTTTCATTTCTTTTGGAACAAACCGATTGAAGTGTAGGTTTTTAAACTCATCAAACCCATTATTATGTCTTAATTACGCGTCCATGAAGCTTATTGGGCCTTCAATAAACGTCGTTCTCATCACGTCAAGTTAAAACCTTGAAGGTGAAATGGATAACTTAGGTGTTAATCACAAGTCATGTAACAGTCAACCTCATTTGCTTGATGCGTTCTGTTCTTTTGGAACAAATTGATTGAAGTGTAGGTTCTTATACTTCATCAAACCCATTATTATGTCTTAATTACGCGTCCATGAAGCTTATTGGGCCTTCAATACACGTCGTTCTAATCACTTCAATTTAAAACATTGAAGGTGAAATGGATAACTTTGGTTCTAACCACAAGTCATGTAACAGTCAACATCATTATCTTGATACGTTCTGTTCTTTTGGAACAAATCGTTGAAGTGTAGGTTCTTATACTTCATCAACCCATTATTATGTCTTAATTACGCGTCCATGAAGCTTATTGGGCCTTCAATAAACGTCGTTCTCATCACGTCAAGTTAAAACCTTGAGGTGAAATGGATAAATTAGTGCTAATCACAAGTCATGTAACAGTCAACCTCATTTGCTTGATGCGTTCTGTTCTTTTGGAACAAATCGTTGAAGTGTAGGTTCTTATACTTCATCAACCCATTATTATGTCTTAATTACGCGTCCATCAAGCTTATTGGGCCTTCAATACACGTCGTTCTAATCACTTCAATTTAAAACCTTGAAGGTGAAAAAGATAACTTTGGTTCTAACCACAAGTCATGTAACAGTCATCATCATTATCTTGATACTTCTGTTCTTTTGGAACAAATCGATTGAAGTGTAGGTTGTTATACTTCATCAAACCCATTATTATGTTTTAATTACGCATCCATGAAGCTTATTGGGACTTCAATACACGTCGTTCTAATCACTTCAAGTTGAAACCTTGAAGGTGAAATGGATAACTTAGGTTCTAATCACAATTCATGTAACAGTCAACCTCATTTGCTTGATGCGTTCTGTTCTTTTGGAACAATCGATTGAAGTGTAGGTTGTTATACTTCATCAAACCCATTATTATGTTTTAATTACGCATCCATGAAGCTTATTGGGCCTTCAATACACGTCGTTCTAATCACTTCAAGTTGAAACCTTGAAGGTGAAATGGAAAACTTAGGTTCTAATCACAATTCATGTAACAGTCAACCTCATTTGCTTGATACGTTCTGTTCATTTGGAACAAATCGATTGAAGTGTAGGTTCTTATACTTCATGAAACCCATTATTATTTCTTAATTACGCGTCAATGAAGCTTATTGGGCCTTCAATACACGTCGTTCTAATCACTTCAATTTAAAACCTTGAAGGTGAAAAAGATAACTTTGGTTCTAACCACAAGTCATGTAACAGTCATCATCATTATCTTGATACGTTCTGTTCTTTTGGAACAAATCGATTGAAGTGTAGGTTCTTATATTTTATAAAACCCATTACTATGTCTTAATTATGCGTCCATGAAGCTTATTGGGCCTTCAATACACGTCGTTTTAATCACTTCAAGTTAAAACCTTGAAGGTGAAATGGATAACTTAGGTTCTAGTCACAATTCATGTAACAGTCAACCTCATTTGCTTGATACGTTCTGTTCATTTGGAACAAATCGATTGAAGTGTAGGTTCTTATACTTCATGAAACCCATTATTATGTTATCTTAATTACCTGCAATGAAGCTTATTGGGCCTTCAATACACGTCGTTCTAATCACTTCAATTTAAAACCTTGAAGGTGAAAAAGATAACTTTGGTTCTAACCACAAGTCATGTAACAGTCATCATCATTATCTTGATACGTTCTGTTCTTTTGGAACAAATCGATTGAAGTGTAGGTTCTTATATTTTATAAAACCCATTACTATGTCTTAATTATGCGTCCATGAAGCTTATTGGGCCTTCAATACACGTCGTTTTAATCACTTCAAGTTAAAACCTTGAAGGTGAAATGGATAACTTAGGTTCTAGTCACAATTCATGTAACAGTCAACCTCATTTGCTTGAAACGTTCTTTTCTTTTGGAACAAATCGATTGAAGTGTAGGTTCTTATACTTCATCAAACCCATTATTATGTTTTAATTACGCGTCCATGAAGCTTATTGGGCCGTCAATACACGTCGTTCTAATAAATTCAAGTTAAAACCTTGAAGGTGAAATGGATAACTTTGGTTCTAACCACAAGTCATGTAACAGTCAACATCATTATCTTGATACGTTCTGTTCTTTTGGAACAAATCAATTGAAGTGTAGGTTCTCATACTTCATCAAACCCATTTCTTTGTCTTAATTTCGCGTCCATGAAGCTTTTTGGGCCTTTAATACACGTCGTTCTAATGACTTCAATTTAAAACCTTTAAGGTGAAATGGATAACTTAGGTTCTAACCACAAGTCATGTAACAGTCAACCTCATTTGCTTGATACGTTCTGTTCTTTTGGAACAAATCGATTGAAGTGTAGGTTCTTATACTTCATCAAACCCATTATTATGTCTTAATTATGCGTCCATGAAGCTTATTGGGCTTTCAATACACGTCGTTCTAATCACTTCAAGTTAAAACCTTGAAGGTGAAATGGATAACTTTGGTTCTAACCACAAGTCATGTAACAGTCAACCTCATTTGCTTGATACGTTCTGTTCTTTTGAACAATCGATTGAAGTGTATTTCTTATACTTCATCAAACCCATTATTATGTCTTAATTACTCGTCCATGAAGCTTATTGGGCCTTCAATACACTCGTTCTAATCACTTCAAGTTAAAACCTTGAAGGTGAAATAGATAACTTTGGTTCTAATCACAATTCATGTAACAGTCAACCTCATTATCTTGATACGTTCTGTTCTTTTGGAACAAATCGATTGAAGTGGTCGTTCTTATACTTCATCAAACCCATTATTATGTCTTAATTATGCGTCCATGAAGCTTATTGGGCCTTCAATACAACGTCGTTCTAATCACTTTCAGTTTAAAACCTTGAAGGTGAAATAGATAACTTTGGTTCTAACCACAGTCATGTAACAGTCAACATAATTATCTTGATACGTTCTGTACTTTTGGAAGAAATCGATTGAAGTGTAGGTGCTTATATTTTATCAAACCCATTACTTTGTCTTAATTATGCGTCCATGAAGCTTATTGGGCCTTCAATACACGTCGTTCTAATCACTTCAAGTTAAAACCTTTAAGGTGAAATGGATAACTTAGGTTCTAATCACAATTCATGTACAGTCAACCTCATTTGCTTGATACGTTCCGTTCTTTTGGAACAAATCGATTGAAGTGTAGTTCTTATACTTCATCAAACCCATTAATATGTCTTAATTACTCGTCCATGAAGCTTATTGGGCCTTCAATACACGTCGTTCTAATCACTTCAAGCTAAAACCTTGAAGGTGAAATGGATAACTTTAGTTCTAACCACAAGTCATGTAACAGTCAACCTCATTTGCTTGATACGTTCTGTTCTTTTGGAACAATCGATTGAAGTGTAGGTTCTTATACTTCATCAAACCCATTATTATGTCTTAATTACTCGTCCATGAAGCTTATTGGGCCTTCAATACACGTCGTTCTAATCACTTCAAGTTAAAACCTTGAAGGTGAAATGGATAACTTAGGTTCTAATCACAATTCATGTAACATCAACCTCATTTGCTTGATACGTTTCTGTTCTTTTGGAACAAATCGATTGAAGTGTAGGTTCTTATACTTCATCAAACCCATTATTATGTCTTAATTACGCGGTTATGAAGCTTATTGGGCCTTCAATACACGTCGTTCTAATCAATTCAAGTTAAAACCTTGAAGGTGAAATGGATAACTTTGGTTCTAACCACATGTCATGTACAGTCAACCTCATTATGCTTGATACGTTCTGTTCTTTGGAACAAATCGATTTGAAGTGTAGGTTCTTATCTTCATCAAACCCATTTCTATGTCTTAATTACGCGTCCATGAAACTTATTGGGTCTTTAATACACGTCATTCTAATCACTTTAAGTTAAAACCTTGAAGGTGAAATGGATAACTTAGGTTCTAACCACAAGTCATGTAACGGTCAACCTCATTGTCTTGATACGTTCTGTTCTTTTGGAACAAATCGTTTGAAGTGTAGGTTCTTATACTTCATTCAAACCATTACTATGTCTTAATTACGCGTCCATGAACGCTTATTGGGCCTTCAATACACGTCGGTTCTAATCACTTCAAGTTAAAACCTTGAAGGTGAAATGGATAACTTTGGTTCTAATCACAATTCATGTAACAGTCAACCTCATTTGCTTGATACGTTCTGTTCTTTTGAAACAAATCGATTGAAGTGTAGGTTTTTATACTTCATCAAACCCATTACATGTCTTAATTACGCGTCCATCGAAGCTTATTGGCCTTCAATACACGTCGTTATAATCACTTCAGTTAAAACCTTGAAGGTGAAAGGGATAACTTTGGTTCTAACCACAAGTCATGTAACAGTCACCTCTATTATCTGATACGTTCTGTTCTTTTGGAACAATCGATTGAAGTGTAGGTTCTTAATACTTCTATTAAAACCATTACTAGTTCTAATTACGCTTCCATGAAGCTTATTGGGCCTTCAATACACGTCCGTTCTAATCACTTCAAGTTAAAACCTTGAAGGGTGAAATGGATAACTTAGGTTCTAACCACAATTCTGTACAGTCAACCTCATTTGCTTGATACGTTCTGTTCTTTGGGAACAAATCGATTGAAGTGTAGGTTCTTATACTTCATCAAACCATATCAATGTCTTAATTACGCGTCCATGAAGCTTATTGGCGCCTTCAAACACGTCGTTATCATCACTTCAAGTTAAACCTGAAGGTGAAATGGATAACTTAGGTTCTAATCCACAATTCATGTAACAGTCAAACCTCATTTGCTTGATACTTTCTGTTCATTTGGAACAAATCGATTGAAGTGTAGGTTCTTATACTTCATGCAACCCATTACTATTCTTAATTACGCGATCCAATGAAGCTTTATGGGCCTTCATACACGTCGTTCTAATCACTTCAATTAAAACCTTGAAGGTGAAATGATAACTTTGGTTCTAACCCACAAGTCATGTAACAGTCATACCTCATTATCTTGATACGTTCTGTTCTTTGGAACAAATCGATTGAAGTGTAGGTTCTTAATCTTCATCAACCCCATTACTATGTCTTAATTACTGCGTCCATGAAGCTTATTGGGCCTTCAATACACGTCGTTTCTAATCACTTCAAGTTAAAACCTTGAAGGTGAAATGGATAACTTAGGTTCTAGTCACAAGTCCATGTAACAGTCAACCTCATTTGCTTGATACCGTTCTTTTCTTTTGGAACAAATCGATTAAGTGTAGGTTCTTATACTTCATCAAACCCATTACAATGTTTTAATTACGCGTCCATGAAGCTTATTGGGCCTTCAATACACGTCGTTCTAATCACTTCAAGTTAAAACCTTGAAGGTGAAATGGATAACTTAGGTTCTAACCACAAGTCATGTAACAGTCAACCTCATTTGCTTGATACGTTCTGTTCTTTTGGAACAATCGATTGAAGTGTAGGTTCTTATACTTCATCAAACCCATTACTATGTCTTAATTACGCGTCCATGATGCTTATTGGGCTTTAAATAAAAGTCGTTCTCATCTCTTCAAGTTAAAAGCATTAAGGTGAAATGGATAACTTAGGTTCTAACCACAAGTCATGTAACAGTCAACCTCATTTGCTTGATACGTTCTGTACTTTTGGAACAAATCGTTGAAGTGTATGTTCTTATACTTCATCAAACCCATTACAATGTCTTAATTACGCTCCATGAAGCTTATTGTTTTATTTGTGGGCGCTTAATACACGTCGTTATCAGTCACTTCAAGTTAAAACCTTGAAGGTGAAATGGATAACTTAGGTTCTAACCACAAGTCATGTAACAGTCAACCTCATTTGCTTGATACGTTCTGTACTTTTGGAACAAATCGTTTGAAGTGTAGGTTCTTATACTTCATCAAACCCATTACTATGTCTTAATTACGCGTCCATGATGCTTATTGGGCCTTCAATACACGTCGTTCTAATCACTTCAAGTAAAACCTTGAAGGTGAAATGGATAACTTAGGTTCTAACCACAAGTCATGTAACAGTCAACCTCATTTGCTTGATACGTTCTGTTCTTTTGGAACAAATCGATGAAGTGTATGTTCTTATACTTCATCAAACCCATTACTATGTCTTAATTACGCGTCCATGATGCTTATTGGGCCTTCAATACACGTCGTTCTAATCACTTCAAGTAAAACCTTGAAGGTGAAATGGATAACTTAGGTTCTAACCACAAGTCATGTAACAGTCAACCTCATTTGCTTGATACGTTCTGTTCTTTTGGAACAAATCGATTGAAGTGTAGGTTCTTATACTTCATCAAACCCATTACTATGTCTTAATTACGCGTCCATGAGCTTATTGGGCCTTCAATACACGTCGTTCTAATCACTTCAAGTAAAACCTTGAAGGTGAAATGGATAACTTAGGTTCTAACCACAAGTCATGTAACAGTCAACCTCATTTGCTTGATACGTTCTGTTCTTTTGGAACAAATCGTTTGAAGTGTAGGTTCTTATACTTCATCAAACCCATTACTATGTCTTAATTACGCGTCCATGAGCTTATTGGGCCTTCAATACGTGTCTCAATCACTTCAAGTAAAAACCTTGAAGGTGAAATGGATAAATTGGTTCTAACCACAAGTCATGTAACAGTCACCTCATTATCTTGATACGTTCTGTTCTTTTGGAACAAATCGATTGAAGTGTAGGTTCTTATACTTCATCAAACCCATTACTATGTCTTAATTACGCGTCCATGAGCTTATTGGGCCTTCAATACACGTCGTTCTAATCACTTCAAGTTAAAACCTTGAAGGTGAAATGGATAACTTAGGTTCTAACCACAAGTCATGTAACAGTCAACCTCATTTGCTTGATACGTTCTGTTCTTTTGGAACAAATCGATTGAAGTGTAGGTTCTTATACTTCATCAAACCCATTACGATGTCTTAATTACACGTCGTTCTAATCACTTAAAGTTAAAACCTTTAAGGTGAAATGGATAACTTAGGTTCTAACCACAAGTCATGTAACAGTCAACCTCATTTGCTTGATACGTTCTGTCTTTTGGAACAAATCGATGAAGTGTAGGTTCTTATACTTCATCAAACCCATTACTATGTCTTAATTACGCGTCCATGAGCTTATTGGGCCTTCAATACACGTCGTTCTAATCACTTCAAGTTAAAACCTTGAAGGTGAAATGGATAACTTAGGTTCTAACCACAAGTCATGTAACAGTGAACCTGCAACGACCCTATTTCCCAACAAGATATTGTCCGCTCTGGGGATTGGGGCGAGCACAATATCCTATCCTCCCGGTTTTGTCTGGCGAGAATTTCAGAAGGTCCGCCCAACTAGAATTACTCCTCCCCGAAGGACTTTTAATTCGGAGTTTAAGGATCGTGCATGTGCTCCAAAATGCGTCGTGCTATTTGGGATGGTTCCTTAAATCTGTTTCATTTCCACCTTAACCCGTCCCTAGGAGATGTGGAATTTTGATGACCCCCCTGTCCTACGACCGAACCCGCCGCCAAGTCCAACCCGGGATGCGCAGAGTTTTAACCGCAGTCACTCCCGGCAAAGTCCACTTGGGATTCGCAGAGCACTGGATGGGTTCTCTCATACGTGTCCTTCGGGTCATCACAATCACCCCCCCTTGGGGCCCAACGTCCTCGTTGGCCACTTTCTTGTTGGGATACAGGCTCTGATCCATTTTGTAACGTCCCCTTTTCCCAGCACGATATTGCCGCTCTAAGATTGCCCGTAGCTCAATATCCTCCCCTCACGCTTGTGTTTGGCGCGAACTTCTCGGAAGCGTCACCACCAGAATTACTCCTCGCCGAGCCCTTTAACTTTTCGTAGTTCCTGATGGATTAGTTTGCAATTGTGCTTCCAAAACGGTCTTACAATCGTGGGAGGGTTTCTTACATAGGGTTAATTACGCTTCCATGATTGCTATTGGGACTCACTACACTCTTCTAAATCTCTTCAAGTTAAACCTGAAGGGGAAATCGAGAACTTAGTTTCTCACCACAAGTCACTTAAGAGTAAACCTAATTGCTTTATCGTTGCAGTACTTTTGGAACAATCGATTGAAGTGTAGGTTCTTATCACTTCATCAACCCATTAAATCTTAATTACATCGTCCATGAAGCTTATTGGCCTTCAATAACACGTCGTTTCATCACTTCGAGTTAAACCTTGAAGGTGAAATGATAACTTAGGTTCCTAACCACAAGTCTGTACCAGTCACCCATTGCTTGATACGTTCAGGTCTTTTGGAACAATCGATTGAAGTGTAGGTTCTTATACTTCATCAAACCCATTACTATGTTTTAATTGCGCTACCATGAAGCTTATTGGGCCTTCAATACACGTCGTTCTCATCACTTCGAGTTAAAACCTTGAAGGTGAAATGGATAACTTAGGTTCTAACCACAAGTCATGTAACAGTCAACCTCATTTTGCTTGATACGTTCAGTACTTTTGGAACAAATCGATTGAAGTGTAGGTTCTTATACTTCATCAAACCCATTACAATGTCTTAATTACTCGTCCATGAAGCTTATTGGGCCTTCAATACACGTCGTTCTCATCACTTCAAGTTAAAACCTTGAAGGTGAAATGGATAACTTAGGTTCTAACCACAAGTCATGTAACAGTCAACCTCATTTGCTTGATACGTTCAGGTCTTTTGGAACAAATCGATTGAAGTGTAGGTTCTTATACTACATCAAACCCATTACTATGTTTTAATTGCGCTACCATGAAGCTTATTGGGCCTTCAACAGACGTCGTTCTCGTCACTTCAAGTTAAAACCCTGATGGTGAAATGGATAACTTAGGTTCTAACCACAAGTCATGTAGCAGTCAACCTCATTTGCTTGATACATTCAGTTCTTTTGGAATAAATCGATGAAGTGTAGGTTCTTATACTTCATCAAACCCATTACTATGTCTTAATTACGCGTCCATGAAGCTTATTGGGCCTTCAATACACGTCGTTCATCACTTCGAGTTAAAACCTTGAAGGTGAAATGGATAACTTAGGTTCTAACCACAAGTCATGTAACAGTCAACCTCATTTACTTGATACGTTCAGTTCTTTTGGAACAAATCGATTGAAGTGTAGGTTCTTATACTTCATCAAACCCATTACTATGTCTTAATTACGCGTCCATGAAGCTTATTGGGCCTTCAATACACGTCGTTCTCATCACTTCGAGTTAAAACCTTGAAGGTGAAATGGATAACTTAGGTTCTAACCACAAGTCATGTAACAGTCAACCTCATTTGCTTGATACGTTCTGTTCTTTTGGAACAAATTGATTGAAGTGTAGGTTCTTATACTTCATTAAACCCATTACCATGTATCAATTACGCGTCCATGAAGCTTATTGGGCCTTCAATACACGTCGTTCTCATCACTTCAAGTTAAAACCTTGAAGGTGAAATGGATAACTTAGGTTCTAACCACAAGTCATGTAACAGTCAACCTCATTTGCTTGATACGTTCAGTTCTTTTGGAACAAATCGATTGAAGTGTAGGTTCTTATACTTCATCAAACCCATTACTATGTCTTAATTACGCGTCCATGAAGCTTATTGGGCCTTCAATACACGTCGTTCTCATCAATAAAGTGAAAACTGGAAGGTGAAATGGATAACTTTGGTTCTAACCACAAGTCATGTAACAGTCAACCTCATGTTTAAAAACGTTCAGTTCTTGGAAACAAAAAAAAATCGATGAGTTTCGGTTTATATAATTCATCAAACCCATTACAATGTCTTAATATCTGGTCCATGAAGCTATTGGCCTTCTAATACAGTCGTTATCATCACTTCGATTAAAACCTGACGGTGAAATGGAGAACTTAGGTTCTAACCACAGTCTGAACAGTCAACCTCATTTGCTGATAAGTTCAGGTTTTTTGCGAACAAATAGATTGAAGGGGTAGGTTCTACTAATCAAACCCTTACGATGTTTAATTGCGCACCATGAAGGCTTACCTTGGGCCTTCCACAGAAGTCTTTCGGCAAGTCAAGTTAAAACCCGATGTCGTGAATGGAATAACGTGGTTCTAACCACAAGTCATGAGCAGTCAACCTCATTGGCGTGAACAGTCAGTTCTTTTGGAATAAATCGAATGTGAAGTGTAAGGTCTATACTTATCAAACCGTTACTATGTCTTAATTACGCATCCATGGAGTTATTGGGCCTTCAAACATCGTTTTCATCACTAAAATTTTAAAACCTTGAAGGTGAAATGGATAACTAAGGTCAACCAAAAAGTATGTAACAGTCAACTAATTTGCTTGATCCGTTAAATTCTTTGGAACAATCGCATGAAGTGTTGGTCTTATACTTAGCAAAACCCGTTACTTGTCTAATACGCGTCTGAGCAGCTTATTGGGCTCGTAAAGGAAACGCGTTCTTACACATCAAGTAAAACAATTAAAGGTGAAATGGATAACTAGGTGCTAACAAAAATCGTAACAGTAAAACGTAATGCTTGATCGTCTGTCTTTTGGAAACAAATTGATTGAAGTGTAGGGTCCTATACTTCTAAAAACATTACCAATGTATCAATTACGCGTCCATGAAGCTTATTGGGCCTTCAATACCGTCGTTCTCATCACTTCAAGTTAAAACCTTGAAGGTGAAATGGATAACTTAGGTTCTAACCACAAGTCATGTAACAGTCAACCTCATTTGCTTGATACGTTCAGTTCTTTTGGAACAAATCGATTGAAGTGTAGGTTCTTATACTTCATCAAACCCATTACTATGTCTTAATTACGCGTCCATGAAGCTTATTGGGCCTTCAATACACGTCGTTCTCATCACTTCAAGTTAAAACCTTGAAGGTGAAATGGATAACTTTGGTTCTAACCACAAGTCATGTAACAGTCAACCTCATTTGCTTGATACGTTCAGTTCTTTTGGAACAAATCGATTGAAGTGTAGGTATTTATACTTCATCAAACCCATTACTAGCTCTTAATTACGCGTCCGTGAAGCTTATTGGGCCTTCAATACACGTCGTTCTCATCACTTCAAGTTAAAACCTTGAAGGTGAAATGGATAACTTAGGTTCTAACCACAAGTCATGTAACATCAACCTCATTTGCTTGATACGTTCAGTTCTTTTGGAACAAATCGATGAAGTGTAGGTCTTATACTTTATCAAACCCATTACTATGTCTTATTTACGCGTCCATGAAGATATTGGGCCTTCAATACACGTCGTTCTCATCACTTCGAGTTAAAACCTTGAAGGTGAAATGGATAACTTAGGTTCTAACCACAAGTCATGTAACAGTCAACCTCATTTGCTTGATACGTTCAGTTCTTTTGGAACAAATCGATTGAAGTGTAGGTTCTTATACTTTATCAAACCTATTACTAGGTCTTAATTACGCGTTCGTGAAGCTTATTGGGCCTTCAATACATGTCGTTCTCATCACTTCAATCTAAAACCTTGAAGGTGAAATAGATAACTTAGGTTCTAACAACAAGTCATAGAACAGTCAATCTCATTTGCTTGATACGTACTGTTCTTTTGGAACAAATCGATGAAGTGTAGGTTCTTATACTTCATCAAACCCATTACTATGTCTTAATTACGCGTCCATGAAGCTTATTGGGCCTTCAATACACGTCGTTCTCATCACTTCAAGTTAAAACCTTGAAGGTGAAATGGATAACTTAGGTTCTAACCACAAGTCATGTAACAGTCAACCTCATTTGCTTGATACGTTCAGTTCTTTTGGAACAAATCGATGAAGTGTAGGTTCTTATACTTCATCAAACCCATTACTATGTCTTAATTACGCGTCCATGAAGCTATTGGGCCTTCAATACACGTCGTTCTCATCACTTCAAGTTAAAACCTTGAAGGTGAAATGGATAACTTAGGTTCTAACCACAAGTCATGTAACAGTCAACCTCATTTGCTTGATACGTTCTGTCTTTTGGAACAAATCGATTGAAGTGTAGGTTCTTATACTTCATCAAACCCATTACTATGTCTTAATTGCGCGTCCATGAAGCTTATTGGGCCTTCAATACATGTCGTTCTCATCACTTCAAGTGAAAACCTGGAAGGTGAAATGGATAACTTTGGTTCTAACCACAAGTCATGTAACAGTCAACCTCATTTGTTTAAAACGTTCAGTTCTTTTGGAACAAATCGATTGAAGTTTAGGTTTATATACTTCATCAAACCCATTACTAAGTCATAATTACGTGCCATGAAGCTTATTGGGGCTTCAATACACGTTGTTCTCATGACTTCGAGTTAAAACATTGAAGGTGAAATGGATAACTTAGGTTCTAACCACAAGTCATGTAACAGTTCAACCTCATTTGTTTAACACATTCAGTTCTTTGGAACAAATCGATTGAAGTGTAGGTCTTATACTTTATCAAAACCATTACCATGTCTTATCTACGCATCTATGAAGCTTATTGGGCCTTCAATACACGTTGTTCTCATCACTTCGAGTTAAAACCTTGAAGGTGAAATGAATATAACTTAGGTTCTAACCACAAGTCATGTAACAGTCACAATCATTTGTTTGATACGTTCAGTTCTTTTGGAACAAATCGATTGAAGTGTAGGTTCTTATACTTTATCAAACCCATTACTAAGTCTTAATTACGCCTCCATGAAGCATATTGGGCCTTCAATACCCGTCGTTCTTATCACATCAAGTTAAAACCTTAAAGGTGAAATGGCTAAACTTAGGTTTCTAACCACAAGTCATGTAACAGTCAACCTCATTTGCTGGATACGTTCGGTTCTTTTTGAACAAATTGAGTGAAGTGTAGGTTCTTATACTTCATCAAACCCATTACTATGTCTTAATTACGCGTCCATGAAGCTTATTGGGCCTTCAATACACGTCGTTCTCATCACTTCAAGTTAAAATCTTGAAGGTGAAATGGATAACTTAGGCTCTAACGACAAGTCATGTAACAAGTCAACCCTCATTGCTTGATACGTTCAGTTCTTTTGGAACAAATCGATTGAAGTGTAGGTTCTTATACTTCATCAAACCCATTACTATGTCTTAACTGCGCGTCCATGAAGCTTATTGGGCCTTCAATACACGTCGTTCTCATCACTTCAAGTTAAAATCTTGAAGGTTGAAATGGTACCTTAGGCTCTACGACAAGTCATGTAACAGTCAACCTCATTTGCTTGATACGTTCAGTTCTTTTGGAACAAATCGATTGAAGTGTAGGTTCTTATACTTCATCAAACCCATTACTATGTCTTAACTGCGCGTCCATGAAGCTTATCGTGCCTTCCATACACGTCGTTCTCATCACTTTAAGTGAAAACCTTGAAGTTGAAATGGATAACTTAGGTTCTAACCACAAGTCATGTAACAGTCAACCTCATTTGCTTGATATGTTCAGTTCTTTTGGAACAAAATTGATTGAAGTGTAGGTTTTTAACTTCATCAAACCCATTACTATGTTTTAATTACGTGCTATGAAGCTTCTTGGGCCTTCAATACACGTCGTTCTCATGACTTCAAGTTAAAACCTTGAAGGTGAAATGGATAACTTAGGTTCTAACCACAAGTCATGTAATAGTCAACCTCATTTGTTTAACACATTCAGTTCTTTTGGAACAAATCGATTGAAGTGTAGGTTCTTATACTTTATCAAACCCATTACCATGTCTTATCTACGCATCTATGAACTTATTGGGCCTTCAATAAACATGTTCTCATCACTTCGAGTTAAAACCTTGAAGGTGAAATGAATAACTTAGGTTCTAACCACAAGTCATGTAACAGTCAAACTCATTTGTTTGATACGTTCAGTTCTTTTGGAACAATCGATCTTGAAGTGTAGGTTCTTATTACTTTATCAAACCCATTACTAAGTCTAATTACGCGTCCATGAAGCTTATTGGGCCTTCAATACCCGTCGTTCTATCACATCAAGTTAAAACCTTAAAGGTGAATGGATAACTTAGGTCTCTAACCACAAGTCATGTAACAGTCAACCTCATTTTGCCTTGATACGTTCGGTTCTTTTTGAACAAATTGAGTGAAGGTAGGTTCTTATACTTCATCAAAACCCATTACTATGTCTTAACTTACGCGTCCATGAAGCTTACTTGGGCCTTCAATACACGCGTTCTCATCACTTCAAGTTAAAATCTGAAGGTGAAGTCGACTGTTCTAGTATGACTACCTTCTATAGTTTGATGATTCAAGAGCATCCATGTCATGCATCATGATTTACTTTTCAAGCATATGAAAATGTTTTATGAAGGTGTTCAGGGTGCAATTCTGTGGCTGGATGGCGATTGAGACCCCTGGTTAATGCTCTATGATTTTATTATGATTAAGAATATGGTAGTTTAAGCAGGATGAGTTTATTTTTATAAAATTGAGTTTTAAAATTGTCTGGTTGACTACTTAGTCTGGGAATGATTATAAGGATTATTAAATGATATGTTGTTAAGTCTTCCACTATATGTATTCTGGATGAGCCTCTGGTTTTCATTTATAAGAGTGATTAGTCAATGAAGTTAGAAGTCTGTGTATAGCTATGCCCACAGATAGCTGTACTCCATCGGATGATGTTAGGAAATTGCATCCACCGATAGGTGCTCCCTATCGGAAGATGTATGTGTTTGCATCAACCGATAGATGTCCCCTATCGGAAGATGTATGAGAAGATGTATGAAGAGATGTATAAGCTTGCATCCACCGATAGATGTTCTCTATCGGAAGGTGTATTAAGTGAACACGTGAATTGCACATGTCTATCGGTAGATGTAAGGTAATTCAAACACCGGATGATATAGGAGCTATTTTGTCGTCTAGCGATCGGTAGATGTAAGGTATTTCAAATACCAGATGATATAGGAGCTATTTTGTCGTCTAGCGATCGGTAGATGTAAGGTATTTCAAATACCGGTTGATATAAGAGCTATTTTGTCGTCTAGAGACCGGAAGATGTTTTGCCATCGGTCGATGTGAGCCTATTACTCCATCGGCAGATGCAGTCTAAAAGATGATTGAAAAAAAAAACAGATGTGTCGCGTGGTGGGCACGTGACCATCGGTCGATGTGAGTCTATGACTCTATCGGCAGTTGCAGCTTAGGAGATGTTTGTAAAAAAAAAATATAACACTAATAATGAACGAGGTGCATGAAGTAAGAACCGATTGATTAAGTGGTTAAGTTATGAACTACGTGGCGACTCCAAATGAGTTTGATGAAGTATAAGAACCTACACTTAAATTGATTTGTTCCAAAAGAAAAGAACGTATCGAGTAAATGAGGTTGACTGTTACATGACTTGTGGTTAGAACCTAAGTTATCCATTTCACCTTCAAGGTTTTAACTTGAAGTGATTAGAACAACGTGTATTGAATGCCCAATAAACTTCATGGATGCGTAATTAATACATAGTAATGGGTTTGATGAAGTATAAGAACCTACACTTCAATCGATTTGTTCCAAAAGAACAGAACGTATCAAGCAAATGAGGTTGACTGTTACATGACTTGTGGTTCGAACCTAAGTTATCCATTTCACCTTCAAGGTTTTAACTTGAAGTGATGAGAACAACGTGTATTGAAGGCCCAATAAACTTCATGGACGCGTAATTAATACATAGTAATGGGTTGATGAAGTATAAGAACCTACACTTCAATCGATTTGTTCCAAAAGAACAGAACGTATCAAGCAAATGAGGTTGACTGTTACATGACTTGTGGTTAGAACCTAAGTTATCCATTTCACCTTCAAGGTTTTAACTTGAAGTGATTAGAACAACGTTTATTGAAGGCCCAATAAGCTTCATGGACGAGTAATTAAGACATAGTAATGGGTTTGATGAAGTATAAGAACCTACACCTCAATCGATTTGTTCCAAAAGAACAGAACGTATCAAGCAATGAGGTTGACTGTTACATTACTTGTGGTTAGAACCTAAGTTATCCATTTCACCTTCAAGGTTTTAACTTGAAGTGATTAGAACAACGTTTATTGAAGGCCCAACAAGCTTCATGGACGAGTAATTAAGACATAGTAATGGGTTTGATGAAGTATACGAACCTACACTTCAATCGATTTGTTCCAAAAGAACAGAACGTATCAAGCAAATGAGGTTGACTGTTACATTACTTGTTGTTTCGCCACGGAATTTATCAATTCACCTTCAAGGTTTTAACTTGAAGTGATGAGAACGATGTGTATTGAAGGCCCAATAAGCTTCATGGACGAGTAATTAAGACATAGTAATGGGTTTGATGAAGTATAAGAACCTACACTTCAATCGATTTGTTCCAAAAGAACAGAACGTATCAAGCAAATGAGGTTGACTGTTACATGACTTGTGGTTAGAACCTAAGTTATCCATTTCACCTTCAAGGTTTTAACTTGAAGTGATTAGAACAACGTTTATTGAAGGCCCAACAAGCTTCATGGACGAGTAGTTAAGACATAGTAATGGATTTGATGAAGTATACGAACCTACACTTCAATCGATTTGTTCCAAATGAATAGGACGTATCAAGCAAATGAGGTTGACTGTTACATTACTTGTGGTTAGAACCTAAGTTATCCATTTCACCTTCAAGGTTTTAACTTGAAGTGATTAGAACGACGTGTATTGAAGGCCCAATAAGCTTCATGGACGAGTAATTAAGACATAGTAATGGGTTTGATGAAGTATAAGAACCTACACTTCAATCGATTTGTTCCAAAAGAACAGAACTCATACTCAGTATCGCGCAATAGGTTGACTGTTACATGACTTGTGGTTAGAACTTAAGTTATCCATTTCACCTTCAAGGTTTTAACTTGAAGTGATTAGAACGACGTGTATTGAAGGCCCAACAAGCTTCATGGACGAGTAATTAAGACATAGTTATGAGTTTGATGAAGTATAAGAACCTACACTTCAATCGATTTGTTCCAAAAAAACAGAACGTATCAAGCAAATAAGGTAGACTGTTACATGACTTGTGGTTAGAACCTAAGTTATCCATTTCACCTGCAAGGTTTTAACTTGAAGTGATTAGAACAACGTTTATTGAAGGCCCAACAAGCTTCATGGATGTGTAATTAAGACATAGTAATGGGTTTGATGAAGTATAAGATCCTACACTTCAATCTATTTGTTCCAAAAGAACAGAACGTATCAAGCAAATGAGGTTGACTATTACATGACTTGTGGTTAGACTTCAGTTTCCATTTCACCTTCAAGGTTTTAACTTGAAGTGATTAGAACGATGTGTATTGAAGGCCGAATAAGCTTCATGGACGCGTAATTAAGACATAGTAATGGGTTTGATAAAGTATAAGAACCTATACTTCAATCGATTTGTTCCAAAAGAACAGAATGTATCAAGCAAATGAGGTTGACTGTTACATGACTTGTGGTTATGACCTAAGTTATCTATTTCACCTGCAAGGTTTTAACTTGAAGTGATTAGAACAACGTTTATTGAAGGCCCAACAAGCTTCATGGATGTGTAATTAAGACATAGTAATGGGTTTGATGAAGTATAAGATCCTACACTTCAATCTATTTCTTCCAAAAGAACTGAACGTATCAAGCAAATGAGGTTGACTGTTACATGACTTGTAGTTAGAACCTAAGTTATCCATTTCACCTTCAAGGTTTTAACTTGAAGTGATTAGAACGACGTGTATTGAAGGCCCAATAAGCTTCATGGACGTGTAATTAAGACATAGTAATGGGTTTGATGAAGTATAAGAACCTATACTTCAATCGATTTGTTCCAAAAGAATAGAACGTATCAAGCAAATGAGGTTGACTGTTACATGACTTGTGGTTAGAACCTAAGTTATCCATTTCATCTTCAAGGTTTTAACTTGAAGTGATTAGAACGACGTGTATTGAAGGCCCAATAAGCTTCATGGATGCGTAATTAAGACATAGTAATGGGTTTGATGAAGTATAAGAACCTACACTTTAATCTCTTTGTTCCAAAAGATTTGAACGTATCAAGCAAATGAGGTTGACTGTTACTTGACTTGTGGCTAGAACTTAAGTTATCCATTTCACCTTCAAGGTTTAACTTGAAGTGATTAGACGAACGGCATTGAAGGCCCAATAAGCTTCATGGACGAGTAATTAAGACATAGTAATGGGTTTGATGAAGTATAAGAACCTACACTTTAATCTATTTGTTCCAAAAGAACTGAACGTATCAAGCAAATGAGGTTGACTGTTACAAGACTTGTGCCTAGAACCTAAGTTATCCATTTCACCTTTAAGGTTTTAACTTGAGGTTATGAGAACAATGTGTATTGAAGGCTCGATAAGCTTCATGGACGTGTAATTAAGACATAGTATCGGGTTTGATGAAGTAAAAGAACGTACACTTCAATCAAAACAACCTCATTTGCTTGATACGTTCCACTCTTTTGGAACAAATCGATTGGAAATGAAAAGTTTTCTATGCTTCATCAGTGCATTACTGAGTCCTTATTTCGCGTCATGAAGGTTGTTGGTCCTTCAATCCACGTCGTTCTCATCCTTTCAGTTAAAACCTTGAAGGTGAAATGGATAACTTAGGTCTAACCACAAGTCCTGTAACACGCAACCCTCATTTGCTTGATACGTTCAACTTCTTTAACTCTTTGAACAAATCGATTGGAGTCAAGTTTCAATGCTTCATCACGCCATTACTAAGTCTTAGTGTCCCGTCGGCCAAGCAGGTTTTTTTTTGGGTCCTCAATACACGTCGTTCTCATCACTCACTTCAAGTTAAAACCTTGAAGGTGAAATGGATAACTTAGGTCTAACCTCAGTATGTTACACCAACCTAATTTGCTTGATCTTTTCACTCTTTTGGAACAAATCGATGAAGTGAAGTTTCCTAAAGCTTCATCAAGCGCATTATAATCTTATGTCGCGCCATGAAGGGTTGTTTGGTTCTCAAAACACTTCTTCTCATCACTCAGTTAAAACCTTGAAGGTGAAATGGATAAACTTGGTCTAACCACAAGTCATGCAACCACACTCGAACTCATGTGCGTGAGACGTCAACTCTTTGGACAACAAATCAGATTGAATGTGAAGTTTTCTACATGCTTACATGCAAAACAGCGCTGTACTAGTCTAGTTTCGCATCCATGAAGGTGGTTGGGCGTCCGATTACTCGTAGTTTTAATCTCATTACAAGTTAAAACCTTGAATGTGAAATGGTTAACTAGTCCCAATCACAACGTCGTTCTCAACACTGTAAGC
Organism: Begonia masoniana; assembly: GCA_022432975.1. Lineage (NCBI taxonomy): Eukaryota > Viridiplantae > Streptophyta > Magnoliopsida > Cucurbitales > Begoniaceae > Begonia > Begonia masoniana. The sequence goes on from CM039515.1 coordinate 13,276,927, forward strand.
TTAAAACTTGAATGTGAAATGGATTAACTCGGTTTCTAACCAC